>QLTV01001474.1:560545-592052 GCA_003457575.1 Thermophis baileyi
TTATATTTACCTAGACTCCCATTTAAGATGGTCTGGAAGTCTGTGAGGAGTTCGTCCAGCTTGTCCCCTCTGATTTGGTGTAGACCGGTGATGCTGATGTCGAGTGGCTTGAGCCATTCCACCCCATCAGCGTTGGCCAGTGTCCTTCCACTACCGTGAGAGGCAGTTTTCCTGTGAAGTCTTTGAACTTTACTGTGACTTCTGTTCAGCCGAGGAATTGGATTTGGTTCCTGTGGAAGTCTGTGAGGCAGATGTTTTGTGGTTGCAACTGTTGCCAGTTGATTCTGGGCATGAGGTGTTTCAGTGTGCCCCAGGCCATGATTGTGAACACGGAGCTGGTGTCTAGCTCCATGTCACAAGGTAGTCCATCTATGGCCACTGTGATTATGAATTTTTCACTCTGGTTGGCATTTGCGTGGCCCACTGAGGTGTGATAGGTGCCCCTCGATTCTTGGGACACGTAGTCGTCCTGTCTTCTGCCCCTCTGTGGCCCGGACCAATTCTGGACTTGTCTCCCGGGTCCCATGGGTGGTCTACTGGGGAGTGGGGCTGGCTGGTATTGGGCTGATAATGTGGCTCTGCAAGCCTCGACTATGTGGCTGCGCTTTTGGCAGAGGCGGCAGATGGCTTCCATGAATTTACAAGCCGCTCTGGGGTGGCCCCCTAGGCAGCTGGCACAATGTGGCTGCCTTTGATTAAAGTCTCTGGGGCTTACCCGCCTGTCCTGTTGAATCCGGTAGACATGGTCATCGTCGTCGTCGTCGTAGTCTACTTCTGCCTTTGGAACCTCTGTCCGCCAGTCCGTTTGCCTTTGCGCGTGATGGACTCCGCTGGTTTTCCGGACGGTGGCTGCAGAGGTGTCTGAGGATTCAGCGGCTCTGGCTTTTTCGATCACATCCTTGAAGTTGGCGCCCCTCCAGATTAGAAGTTTTTTCTGTAGGTTGAGGTCCCTCATACCTAGGATGATTCGGTCTTTCATCATTTCCTCTGGGTTGACGAATTTGCATTTTGAGGCGATCTCCCGGACGCTGGCAACGAATTCGTTGACTGTCTCCCCTTCATTTTGGCACCGGTGATAAAATTCATTCCTGTGCACCATCGGGGTATCGGAGGGGGCAAAATGTTCCTTCAATGCCATTTGTAGCGTGGATCAGGATATGGATTCGATATCCGTGGGTGCCACCAAGGTTTTTGCCAGCTTGTAGGTCTTGGGACCGCAGTATGTGAGGAAGAGAGCCCTCTTCCTGTTGTCCGGCAAATCCTGGAAATTATTCGCTTCCAGGAACATGCGGAATCTGGACATATATGTTCTCCATTCTTCGGTTTGTGGGTTGAAGAATGCTGGTGCTGGAGATTGCTGTTGTGCCATCCTGTTGAGGTGGCCGATGCAGGTCGGAACGTGCTTAAGATGGCCGCGGATCGCCACGAGGTGCCTTTGTCCTGTTGTCCTGTTGTCTGCTTTCCACACCCTTCGCCACCAGTGTTAGATTCGCGCGGGAAGAATAGTCGAGACGTAGGAACAGTTCAGCACCTTTATTTCTAATCAGCAACAGCTAGGAACGGACTGCCAGCTGGCGGCAGGGAAACTGCTTTTAAGGGTTTCCCTGCAGCCTGCTGGCCAGTGACAGCGGTTCAGTTCTCCCGCCGCTGACTAAGCCAATCAGAGGCAGGTATGCAAATATGTACTTGGTGCGTCAGTACGTAACATTGACCACTCTGTTGCTGAAGTCGAATTTTTTGCAATCAAGTTTGGAGCGGTTTACATTAAGTTTGTATCTATTGTGAGCTCGTGTATTGTTTCGGTTGAAGCTGAAGTAGTCATTGACAGGTAGGACATTGTAGCACATAATTTAGATGTGCCATTCCTCTTTTCTGTAATTTTCTTTGAGAATTTTGAAGGGAGGAAGTAATGAAGCTTGGTTGTCTGAGTGAAGTACTTGGAATAAGCCATTTATTTTGACTATGGCTGTGTAATTGGGCATGTCCCGGTGGCTTGCATTCAAATGCAGAGGAAGGGGTAGATTAACTGGATTAGTCTCCATCATCTGAGAGAGGATACAACTTGCTATGTTTGAAGTGTTTTGTGAAGGAGGACAGGACTAGTTTTGAAGTTTGCATTAATCTAATCTGTTTGAGACAGCAGCTGCAATGAAACACCTGAACTCTTTGAAAGGCTGAGCAATGGAAAACACCACAAAAGAATGTCTTAAAGTGAACTATCTCTAGTCACCCACATTAGCCATTATCAAACTACATCGAATAGCCAGCATTATCACTCTGCTATAATTGTCTTCCATCCCATCCAGGAGTGAAATTCAAAATTTTTCCCTACAGGTTCTGTGGGCGTGGCTTGGTGGGCGTGGCAAGAGAAGGATACTGCAAAATCTCCATTCCCACCCCACTCCAGGGGAAGGATACTGCAAAATTCCCATTCCCACCCCACTCTGGGGCCAGCCAGAGGTGGTATTTGCCGGTTCTCCGAACTACTCAAAATTTCTGCTATCGGTTCTCCAGAACCTGTCAGAACCTGCTGAATTTCACCCCTGATCCCATCCCACAAACTAACTACAAAAACACAACTGGGTTTAATATGATTGGCAACTGAGAGGTTTGATAAATACAACCATGATAAATATAATGCTACTTATTGTATTACCTATTTGAACAGATTTACATGAAAGGATTTTTCTTTTATTCAACAATCAGGAAATACAATTTGTATAGTGGCTCCCCCAATTCTTTTTTCAGCAAGTAGACATGACAAGTTACTGTACTGGATGAATTTTCTTTTTAAAAAAAAAATATAAAACTCATCAAATGCAAGAGTTTGGTATTGTGGGCAACAGATGGAACTGGAATACCTGGAGTGATTTTGTATTTATTATTTATCAAATTTGTATGGCTATCCATCCCAGTTAAAGTGGCTCCGGAAAGTGTATAATAAAACCATTTATTAAAACATTTTGTAAATCCTTAAAACAATAAATTACGGTAGATAAACAAAACCATGAGTGGGAAGATGTTTAAATACATACAGGCCAGGAATTCCCAGGCATGCTAAGGGGGGAGGGACAGTTTGAGAGCTTTATGGAAGGCCATAAGAGTTGGGGCTAACCTCATCTCAGGAGGGATGATGTTCCTGAGGGTGGAACACACACACATCTACTCTGTTTATACAAAAATATTAGGAGAAAAAGTATCCAAAATGGTTGTATATTTTTAGATTTTTTTTAATTCCACTCTTATATTTATAAATAACTTCAAGTGCAAATATGATCACTTAATACTTAAAACTCCTTCCTCCTCCTATTTTACCCACAATAATAACTCTGTGAGGTGAGCTGAGCTGAGGTAGAGTGACTGGCCCAAAGTCACCCAGCTGGTTTTTTTATCTAAAGCACGACTAGAACTCATCAATCTATCCTTTTCTAGCCTGCTGCCTTAGTCACTAGATCAAAAAGAATGTGCACAATGCTTCATAGAAGGAAGGTTGCTTCTAGCCCATCACCAACAGTAACAAATGTTTATCAGATATGGCTTGTGGATAGGGTTATACTCCCCTTTAGCAGTTCTGAATTTAGGGTACTGTTAGGTTATGGTTTTTGTCTTGGAAGCCAATGATGTTTTAATAACTTAGGGCACCATTAAGAGAGCCAGTAGTTAAGTCAGACGGCTAGAAATCAGGAGGTAGTGAGTTCTAGTCCTGCCTCAAGCTAGCTGGGTGATGTTGGTCCCTCTCTCTCTCAGCCCAATCCACTCAGCCCAACCCACTTCACAGGGTTGTTGTTGTGGGGAAAATAGGAGGAGGAAGGAATATCAGGTGTGTTCACTGCCTTGGGTTATTCATACAAATAATAAAGGTGGAATAATTCAAAATAATCTATAATCAATCAATTAAAAGAGATATTGTTCATCCATGTTCTTACTGACATCCTTTTCAGCTCTTATGGAAATATCTTTGAAGCACACTTGTATTGTTCAGTTAGTTTAAAATAATAATAGCTGGATTATTGCCTGAGATTGAACATATCTAGACAATCCTTGAATCAAGGGCAAGGTTGAAAGTTGGAAGGGACCCTGGAGGTCTTCTAGTCCAACACCCTGCTTAAGCAGGAAATTCTATACCGTCTTGTAGGAGGCTGGGTTATTACTCTGGTAGTGGAGCACTTGGTTGGTCTGGTTGATTCATCAAAAATGCTTGACCGCTCAACCCAATATAGCACAACCAATACAAGCTGTAAAAAGGATAATACTGCCATAAATCAGAAAACATCTCAGAAACCCGCCAACAGACTGTTACAATCATATGGCATCAGCGTAGCACAACATACAGTATAAAAACTGCCACTACATAGGAGAAACAGGCAGAAGGCTAACAGAATGCATCATGAACACTCAGAAGTACTCAGAAGACATGATGACAGCTCTTTAATTTCACAATACATGGACAGACTTAACCGTACTTTCAACTGGGAAATTGTGATAATCCTTGATCAAGCCAAGTCCCAAAAAACCACTAGAGAATTCCTGGAAGATTGGCACTCGAACAAATCAGCCATCAATGGTACATAGACATAAACAACATCTACATACTACACAAAAGAGGCAATCAATAAGCCAAAAAGGAAACAAAAAGACTGAAACATTTCCTCACCAGCAATCAGCACCCAGATGAGCATAAATTAATACCAAGATTAACATCAGAACAACAATCAAGAAGTAAACAATACCCAAATCAAGCAATGACCAAACAAGCTATCACTTATTTGAGTGAGCAAACCTCACTCTCTGATGTTACCTAGTTTGGATAAGGAAACCTCTGCAAAAAAACAACAACAACAACAAGCTCAGAAAGCATTAAGGACCCCTCAAAAAGGAAGACTTTGGAAAAGCAGACAAAAAGTCTGCTAATCAAGAAATTATCCTTACCCATGGTTAGCTCGAGATATTGCTGGATGTATTGTGCACATGTATCTCAATTTCCTTCTCTTGTGCAAAATTCAGAAATCTTCTAATAGTTTTGGCAACCCAAGTGGAATTGAGGTGTGGCTACCAGAGTTCCTTTCCAGAATGTCTCTGGAAGACAACACACAAGATTTCAGATCTGCTTGTTTGCAGATCCAAATTTTCTGTAATGAAGACTTGAAGCTGGAGGCAAACTGAATGTATTAGATCAGGACTGTCAAACTCATGGCCCACGGGCCAGATGCGTCATGCGCTGGCCACACCCACACCCGGTTTAGCAAAGGGGGAAAAGTCACGATACATCACGTGATGACGCTGTGACGACGCGAGTTTGATACTCCTGGGTTAGATTCTTGAAACTGAAAAGTTTTGCCAATAGCTATAGCTAACTAGTTGACTTTGCCTTAACATTAAATATCACACTGATGTAAGAAATATTGGTATTAAAATCCTACACAAAGGGGCTGGAGTGGGATAGGGGAAGAGCAAAATAGGAAATGCTACTATGATATCTTCTCAGAAGTTCTATTGATCCTGTTCCAAGGTAAGTCAAATCTAATAAGCACTTTTCTGAAAAATCAAAATACTCAATCCATTTCTCTGCACTATGTATTCTGAGAGACAAAACAGCAGCCTCACTATGAATGTTCTAGCTAAAAGCCAGAACAATTTTACAGCAGCATTACTCTTTTAAGAGTTAATGTAGTTAGATACTCATCCAAAATGATTATGATTTGGAAAGATGTTTCACAGGGCAAGAATGGTTTCTGAAGAATATAAAAGCTGTGTGGAATAAGCCATAAGAGCGCATAATTTCTCCATAAGTGCTCAGTCAAAGATAGCTCAACACATTTCATTCTGTTAAAAATGGACAGTGCATGTCAGCAGCAGGGAGCTGTTTTTAAGAGCTATGTTAGGATAATGATAGCATTTTAGAGCAAGAAAAGGTTAGGCTTAGGAGGTCTATGAAGATCTTTGCAGCTGCCTAACATCTAACATTCAAAATTTATTTATTTACTAATACAATTTTACATTCCATTTCAAATGTGAGATAAGTACAATAGAAGGCGTTTAGGTGAAAGATTTATGAGATCTGAAGATAAGTGGAAATATAATGGAGGTATGTTTATATGTTCTAGGTGAACATTATCTCAGAATTACTGTATTTACTTTGATTTCTGGGGAATTAAGAAAACAAGTAAAGGTGTAGAAAAAATGCACAAAAATGTCAGATTGTTTGTCCTCTGCAGTAGTCCTCCCATCTAATGCTTTCCATATTGGATGAACTATAGTTTCCATTATCCTAGTCAGTTTTCTTACTTTCCCCTACAAAAACACAAACTACAGGAGGCTAGATTCTTCTCTGATGTAACCATTATTCCTCTAAATTGTTCAATCAAACCAAAGGCTACATTTAAATAAATGTAATGCTATACAGTACTCTTGACAGTCCCTATGGATACCATTTGTTACCCATTATCCTAATTTGTACTTAATGCTAAAAACTGATCCTCCTGAATGGTTAATGAAACCCTTGCTTCCTTGCCTTGTGAGCCAAATTGCAATTCTGGTAAATGTATTTCTGAAGCAGAGTTCTCCAACATTCTTGAATAAGGACTGGTTTGCACTTTATTGTACCATGGTAAGTACTTCAACTTGATACACACAAATGATAAGCCGTTTCTTCCAAAAAAAATGGTAAACCCCTAATTATATGGTGGATTATAGGAAACTTTTAGCCATTCACAAAGATAGCCCTCCCCAGCTTGATGGGCAGCAATTAGAGTGGCCCTCAATTGTTATTCTGAAAGTTTAAGTCCAACACATCTGGAGGGCATGAGGTTGGAGAAAGTTGGTTAATAAATCACTCTTCAAATTCCCCCCTTCCAAGCTTCTCTCCAAGAGGAACAGCATCCCCATCTGGGGCATATCCCATTGGCAGGTCAAGAGAAATCCCAGAAGAGGCTCAATAGGTTATTGAGTAACAATGGTGTATCAATGGCTTCATTGTTCCTCGCTTCCATTCATCCCATCTGTCATTCAGGGACAACCCTATCTCTCATCCTTACATTATTAAAAAGCATTCTCAAAAGATCTCTTTACAGCCTGCTAGAATTGTCTTTTCAGTATCCCCCAAAGAGATCCCAGACCTTTATCTTGCAAACATCTGAGCTGGTTTAGATAATTTGCAAAGAGTTACCTGTGTCTGGTCACTGGCCATGAAGGAAAATTGTGCTATTTTGGCAGCCTGTTCAGAAAAGAGGCCAGGTGTGGCACAAAGTACATTTCCTTCTTGTCCTGAATTAAAGCCACTGTTTCTTTATTAACAAGTAGCTGATAAATCCTTGGTACTTTCTTGGGTACTTATTTGCTAGTAACAATTTTAAATAGTATTTTTTTTTCATGTATAGCCCTTCTTCCTTTTTTAAAACAAAATACATTTTTTATTGGAGTAAGCTTTGTTTTGCATCCATATTACTGATTTTAATTGTACAGTTTTAAATATAGGAGGAGGACTTTTTTTTTAAGCCAATGGATTACTTTTCTTTTGGTCTTCAGTTGCCGTTCCAAATCCGCTTTATTTATTGACTTGAATGGGATTCCTGAGACAGTAACTGAATCATATGGTTCATGATTTTTCTGGCAAGATGTTTTCCAGAATCTTCCAGTTCCTTCTTGCTTCCTCCTTTTTGCCCCAGTTTTAGTACCATGTATTATTAAGCTTAGAATATTTAGTAATACATATATTCATTTTTAATGTGGGGGGGAAGCATATTCTTCATTTTTATTTTTATTTTGCATTCAGGATAATCATTTGTAAAAACACTGTTGATTATTTCGCTCCTTCCCAATACCTCTTCTTGTTTATTTTCTCCTTCCAGCTAGTTTCTCCAGAACTGTCTGTACAGGACCATTTCTGAATATATTGTAAGATGCTTTCTACAAAGAATCTACAAGACAGCTAATGCAATTCTCTTCTACCCATCACTGATCACAATGAACTTGTTAACCATGAACTCAGCCCCCTGAAAATTGCCCAGTGTTTATCTATTTAAATACTTAAAATTATTGCTAGATAACTTGAAATGCCTAAGGATGCCAACTTTATTAAGATAAAGGATTGATTAAGGTGCTAAAAGTCAAGTTAGGAGCTGAAAGATTTATTGATTTGATTTCTATAGATGAGGAAATAAATGTTTTCCTTTTAGAGATTTTTACTATACATTGTTCCTATAATTTTTTCAATAAATTCAAAACAATGGACTAGCCTCAAGGTGATGTAAAAAGTGCCTTAGGACTTAGAGTGTATAAAAGATAAGTACATATTAACAACCCAAATATTTTTAAGCTGTGCTACAAAGTTATGCCAGACAATATTTTTTTTTTATTTTGGAAAAGGGGGGAAAATCATGATTAGCTGAACCACAGTGAGAAAAGTTATGAGGAAGATCATGTTCTATGGGCAGATGTTTAAAAAGCTTTGTAAATATTAGTAAGTAAAAAGTGTCTAGACTTGCCATAAGATATATGTATATATATTGGTATAAAAAATAGTAAACATATAAAGGTCTGCAATGTAATTGTTGTTTGCATCAGATTCCTGACTTTTATTAATTATTAATTTGATAACTTAATACTAATTGTAATTATTGTTTCTTTAGTTAGCAATATTCTTAACAGCAAGATATATGTAAGCAGACAACAACTGGATTTTGCTAGTCAGCCCATTGCTCAATCAATAATGCTATATTGCACTTGGGAGTTATTTGGAAGAGCAGTCAATAATAAGATATAAAATTTATTGCTACTTTAGCTAGCTTCCTCTGTCTTTATGTCCTTGCATATCGTAAGGAAAGGAAAACATCTGTAGAACAAGAACTCATCCTCAAGATTAATCTGAATAAAGCAATTCTCACTCTGTATGTATTAGAGTTCCAGAAAGACTTTAGTTTCTTGACAGTTCAGCCAATGTAAGCCAATGTTATAAAATTGGTTTCTACCTTATGAAAAGAAAGAGATTGTCTATCTGTTTTAGATCTTTCTAGAATGAATCATGGGGATGGTTGGATTGGTAGCTAAATATACCAGAAAGTCACCAATTTTTTTTCAAAGGTGTCCCTTGTTTTCCTTCTCTATATCACCTCACTCACTTTCCCCCCTTTTCAATATCACAAAAAAAAGGGTGCTGGCAGATTTGCTGCCATCTAGTAGTCATCTAGATTTTTTCACCCCAAATCTGGTACTCCTGGACTATAGTATTCAGTTGTTATTTCTATTGTGAGAGAAAAGAAATTATAAAATGCATTCAGTCGTATGATAAGGTAAAGGTAAAGGTTCCCCTTGCACATATGTGCTAGTCGTTCCCGACTCTAGGGGGCGGTGCTCATCTCCGTTTCAAAGCTGAAGAGCCAGCACTGTCCGAAGACGTCTCCATGGTCATGTGGCCGGCATGACTAAACACCAAAGGTTCACGGAAGGCTGTTACCTTCCCACCAAATGTGGTCCCTATTTTTCTACTTGCATTTTTTACGTGCTTTCGAACTGCTAGGTTGGCAGAAGCTGGGACAAGTAACGGGAGCTCACCCCGTTACGCGGCGCTAGGGATTCGAACCGCTGAACTGCCGACCTTTCGATTGACAAGCTCAGCGTCTTAGCCACTGAGCCACCGCGTCGTATGATACAAATTCATTAAATTAAAATAAATGTTGTTTTTTGTTCCAGCATCATCCAAGATTTAGACTTGTACCAGATCAAGCATAGTCCACAATTCAAAAATTCTTGTGCTTTCCTGCATTATAACACTATTGTTTTATCTTGTTGCTTAATTAAAGTTCTAAATCTATTTGTTCAACTAGAAATCCCACTAAATTCAATGAGGCTGCAGTACAGTACTTACAGTATTATTGCCATGGCAGGTTATGAAGCTAAAAGCAAAAAGTGCAAATGGTCTCATAATAAATTTGGATTCCTTTCTATCTGTTACTTACATTTCTAAAACAAAAACAAAAACCCAGGAATTACCAACACCCTAATCTAACTCCACAATTAGGGTCCACATGTACACACATACATACCACCTTTGGCAGCTGGGGGGGGGGAGAAGCTAAGTCCCTTAGAGTCTACAATCAAAGGAAAACCATACAATGTTGCTCAGGAATTCCTATTAAATTTCATTTCTGATGAGGATTCATGACAAATTAGATGCCCCCAAGGAAGCAGAAACAGTGAGATTGGTGATGAGAAATTTTTCTGGTCAGCCAAGCCTCTCCAGATAAATGAGAGATTGTAAGATCACACACTTGCACTCCAGACAGCTGCTCCTTGTAAACAAACTGCAGAAACCAAGAAACCAACCTTGGTTTCTGAAGAAACCTTTGTTTCTGCAGTTTTCTTACAAGGAGCAGCTGTCTGGAGTGCAAGTGTGTGATCTTACAATTTCTCATTTATCTGGAGAGGCTTGGCTGACCAGAAAAATTTCTCATCACCAATCTCACTGTTTCTGCTTCCTTGGGGGCATCTAATTTGTCATGAATCCTCATCAGAAATGAAATTTAATAGGAATTCCTGACCAACCTTTTGCAGACTGCTTATGAGTGGAGTAGCTGGAAATCAAGGGATTTCCACCAAATTCACAGCTGCAATGTATCCTATACACACATAAAGTTCTGCGGAGCATCATTTCTCAATCACTTTTGGAAATTGCTCCTTAACTGCTTTTCAGTTATTAATAACCTTCCAATTTGTAGGTGTTATAACATGCATTTGGTGAGTTCCTTTAACCCTTAGCAAACCAAGTTTTAAAGATAAGTTTAAGGATACTTAAAAAACACTTTTTTGGAATAAATAGCAAACGAATGATTGGAAAATTGATTCTGGAAACATATAAGTGGACTAAGAATCCTAATGGATTGAAATAAGATTTTGAAACTAATCAACAGAATCCTGTCTACATTCTCTTTATATTCTTTTTTGTGCATTTTCCATTTTTTCTTTTCTTTATTTTTTTGTAGTTTGTATTACTGTAGTTGTATCTATATGATGTATTTTTTAATAAATTATTTAAAAACGAATCCCTGTTAAAAAGGTTACAAAGAACCTGTTGGAAAGGAAGAGGAAAAACCTTTGTTTGGTTAAAGCTTTCATGCAATGAGATAAGAAACCTTCAAGTCTTAGCATCAAGACACCTTAAAGCTACATGTTACTGTGGGACTAGCAATTTAAACAGTATGAATAGAAAAACAAGACTGTTAAAACTCTGTTCTACCAAAGAAACGTTGTGTTGAATAGTCAAGAAAACTTTATTGAAAAATAAATCAAGCAAACAAGGAGCAGACCAAAAGTCTTGCCTTTGCCAAGGAGTGTGTCCAAGAAAAGATTGTCCATGGAAAAGAATAACAAAATTACATTGAGTGTGGAATAAGCTTCAGGTTGTTTTGGGGCTGACTTCAAAGTGGAAGTTGAGAGAGAAGGCCCTAAATAGATGGGGACTTGTTATTTCTACCATAATAGGCCACCTTTAAAAAGGTATTTATCACCTGAGATTCTCCTTCAGGGAGACATTACAAAGAAGAGGGCTTTGCTTGTTGGTTACATCCAGATCAAATTGGTTTGATTGTGAGTTTGATAAATAGGGGAGAGAGAGAGGGAGGGAGGGGGGGGAGAGAGAGGGAGAGAGAGAGAGAGAGAGAGAGAGAGAGAGAGAGAGAGGGAGAGAGAGAGAGAGAGAGAGAGAGAGAGAGAGAGAGAGTGTTAACAAATAAGGGGATTTATCTGGTGAGTTATATTTTTAATCTGCTTTGCTGAAATTTTATGAAGAATATTTCTGGTGTTGTTTGGTCTTTAATTAAATTTTACTTATCTAATAATATGCCACCCTGATTTTTCTCTTCTTAAATGTATTGTTCTTTCAAAATATGGCCTAAAATCTGTAAGACAAATAAATAATCCACCAGGTAGGAGGTGTCTTTTCTTTCTCCCTCCTAGCAAACAAAGCAACAGCAGATGGGCAAGCTATGATTAGGAAGTGATGAGGCACAGGATTTGCTCTGTCCACTGATCTGGGAACACTACAAATAACTTCTGAGTGATGGGAGGCTTTTGGTAATACTTGGTTGGAAGCAACATTACTGACAAGATGAGTGGAGGGAAAGTGGCATCAGAAAGCTTTAAAAGCATGCCTTATTGTTGATCATTTAAATTCATTTTTAATATACTTAGTTTTTACTTTGGTTAAACTCTCTAGAGGCTTCAGTACTTTGTGGAGATTAAATAACAACTTTCCCAAAGAAGCAGAGTATCGAAAATAATTATATTTCTAGCAATACCAAATGAACACTTAATCCTGGCCTTCCTCTTAAAGTACAAAGTGTGCAATCTGATACATATTTACTCAGAAATAAGACTTACTGATTTCGGTCTGGCTATTCCTCCAAGCCAGTGTACAAGAGTATCAGATTTTCCTGGGATTAAGGCTCACTGGATTTGAAAGGTTTTACTTTTGTGTTTTATGTAGTTAGATTGGGTTGTAATTCTAACAGTGAAAATCGAGGCATTTCTGCTGAAAAGAAAATCTCATTGAATTCTCTTGGACTTATTCCCAGAGAGTTGTATAAAACTGCAAGAGAAACCTGAACATGTTTCCTTAGAGATGAGCGTGATTAAAATTACAAAAAAAATCTGCTTCCTAGTCAATATGTTTTTAGAAACTTCTGTCTTCATTCCACCCAAAGGCTTATGCTTGTATTCACACAACAATCTTCCACAGTTTAAGAGCTTTTCCCTAGCCACAACATAAGCATGTTGCATGGCACCTCCTTTGTTCTGCTATGTTCCATGGTGTTACTAGACCATTAGTGAGACAACCTTAAAGCACCTTTGAGTGCAGGGATATTAAAGTTTTCTCCTATAAATCCATATCTCGCATCCTTACATTATTAAAAGGCATTCTCAAAAGAGAGATTTTTACCTATTCAAGGAAGGGTGGAGAGCTATTCCTATTGCTCAGCAATACAAGTCCCTTAATCTTGGCTAGAGTTTTCTATGTATTATGGTTTAGTCTATTATGCAAAGTCAGTCAGTGTGCTTAGTTTATGATTTGGCGTCTTTGGGGAGAATACAGGTATTTGCTTATTTGTTTATTGGATTTGGCAACTGCCCAAGAATATAAAGACTGTAGGCAGCTTACCATTTAAATACACAAAAACAATAGAGGAAAAAATCTGAAGCATCAGGGCTATTAAAGAAGAAGAAAAAAAACATTGAGGGAGGGGGAGAACTCCTTTTTAAAGATTTCCAAACATCATTAGGGTGGGAGCTGCATGGACCTCTAGTGGGATATCATGACAAGAGAGGGCATACTTCCTAATATGCTGGCTGGAGGAATTCTGGGAATTGAGTCCGAACACATAAGAGTTACAAAGTTTGAAAACTTATTTTAACTAATGGGAAGACCTGAAGTACCCACTGTCCTATGTTAGTGGATGGACAGAAACCATGGGAGATAGGGGGTTCTTCATATAACCTGGCCCTATGTCACGAAGGTTATAGGTAAAGCCAGATTGCACCTGGAAGCTCATCAGTAACCATGCAGTTTGCAGAGCAGTGGTGTCACATGAGCATCCTAAGATATGACCAACACTGTCTAGGCTGCTACATTTTGGACCAGCTGTAGCTTCAAGTGGTCTTTGAAGACCATCAAGATCTCATGCACACCCATTTGCAATAATCCAGGATGATCCAGTAAACTACATTACAAGTAGTCAAGCCATGTATATTCTGAGAATTAGAAAAGTAGCATCTATCAGCAATTGATATAGCTCAATATAGACTTTAATTCCATGTGCCTTTCAACGAAATATAGGAACATTTTAACAGTCAACTGATTAATAGCTGAATTCACACCTACTGCTGCTACTAAATCTTTTAGAGGGCAGTTCAATCTTCCCATTCTTAAACGCAGGGAAAATCTTTAACATAATTGCATTATAGGTGCTGCTTTTGATATATCGCCCTGGAAATACACCTGGCCATTGTGCAGTTCCACAAGGGGCTGGGAAGGAGGACCCAAGAAGCATCCATCTCAGTTTTGAAAAGGGAGAGATGAATCCTAAAATAAATATAAACAAGTCCATTGAGAGCCAAAAAGAAAGTTACAAATGCCAGGCTTAACGCCTTTTTAACAGGAAAACAGGCTTTCAGAAAGCCCTCGTCGTTTGCTCCTCTTAAGAGAGAATAACCCCAGCCCGGGAAGGGCAAAAATAAAATCGAGCATAACAGCCAAACAAAACCTCACTTTTTTTTACCGCTGCCCCCTCCCACAGACCACCAACTGAAACCCACGTCCTCATCCTCCAGCGCTACACCCATCCCACCCCGCCTCGTGTGGAGAGACTGTGGCTCCTAGGATGAAAAGCACTCTGCACCTTCTCCGAGGCGCTGTTTCTTGGGAAGCGTCTTTGCCTCTCTCCTCTGAAGGAAAAAAAAGATACCGCAAAATCGAGCCCTGAAGTTGCTGGATATCAGGACAAGAAAGCTTCAAAAATTAGCCCAGCGTTGCGGCTAACGTAGCTGCTTGCTCCCGCCTGCTGATATCCACGCCAGAAGGCAGTTGCTCCGATTGCCAAAGACAGCGGCGGCGGCGGCGGCGGCGACGGCGACCTCTCTGGGATCAGCCGCGCGTCAGGAAAAAGAATTCCCTGAGATCCGGGGATTCCTGTGGGGAGCGGCAAGGGACCGATTGCTGTTCGGTTACCTAGCAAGCCCCTGATCAGGCTGGGGCGCCCGAGCACCCCAAGTCCGGCGCAGCACTGTTGAGGAGCGAGCGCCCGCGGGGACAGATTCCTCTTCCCAGGATCACCGGTTGGCGCGAACTCTAACGGATCACCGGGCGTGTTTTCATCTTCGACTGCCCTCGGAGGAGGAGGAGGAGGAGGACGGCGGCGACAGCAGCAACTGCAAGCAGCCTAACACGCAAAAAAAAAAAAAAAACCCTACTCTCCTGCACCCCGCCGATTTTGGGGATCCACGGCTGTGGGCCAGCCGAATTTTTTTCCTTGGGGGAGACGTGGGACAGAATTGTTACAGGAAGGTGCAGTAGTTGGGTTTACCTCTGACTGAACTCGAATAGTTAAGCGGGGTCTGATGAATTGTATTTCGAAGGGAGACCACAAGGAAATCCTAGGTCGATCAATAGGGAATAGAAAAGTTGACTCTGCGCTGTTCCTAACAACATGCCGTGAGCAAGTCCAAAGCAGCAAAAAAAATAAAAATCTCTCCGTTGAGAAGAAACTCCTCATTCCGAACCGGTCCTTCCTGGTATCCTGAAAGAGCATGCTTTCAAGGGCAGCGCCCCTCGGGAAGCAGGTATGGAAAAGCAGCAGGAGGGGAGGAAAAATCACCTGGGGACAAACCGAATTAATTTGCCAAGTACGAGATGTTCACACGACATACCGAACTCTAAACTTATCGATCAGTGCTGATATTCGGGTATTAGAAACCCATCTCTGAGGTGGTGATTGGTTTACGGTTCAGGTTTGTGGGGCCCCAGGAAGCTAAATCTATTATAGTTCAGATACTTCAAAATGTATAGTGCCAACGGAATAATAGAGGATCTGCCGGAATGTAAAAATTTCCAAGAATGCGGGCCAGTAGCCACCCCCATTACCTTTCAGAGAAATTGAACAACACCTCCCATCATCCTCAGCCTGCCCTAACATGTGATTTCTCGTGGTACTGGGAGAGGTAGTCTAGTAAGCAGGTAAAATGCTTCAGGTGCGCAAAAAAATTCTCACGGATGTGGGGTTATTTTGTAATTTTCTCTGTTTTAAGCAAAAAAATCAGCGATAGATTATCCCAGTATTTCAACCTTAGCATATTTAAGAAATGTGGACTTCAGTTCCCAGAATTCCTCAGCCAATATGTCCACACTTCTTAAAGTTGCTGAGATTGAGAAACAATGGATTAGTCTGTCATTTCTTAAAGAATAGCGCCTTATTGTATCTGCCGTTATTGATTTAAATCCGACTGAGGACCAAGCGAGGCAGCAGACTGAACCAGCATAATAAAACGCACCAGAGCGGCGACAATATATGCAGACGCTGCAAATACTCGGAGATATACGAATAGGAAAGGTGAGAAACCGAATCCTTCCTATCGAAAAGGGACGGATAGATTTCTTGAGGTGATCAGTACTGTGGATTAGTCTTACTGAATAAGATCTGCGGGAAAGGAAGGGAGCTTTTAAAAAAGGAAAGAAAGAAAAAGAAATTAAAGGCAGCTGAGATTCTCCAGCTGCTCTACCTTAAGAGGCCTCCCCTTTAAGATAAAAAGTCTTTTTGCAACGAAACGTATCGCCCCTAGGAGGCGCTGCAGGTCCATATTTCCTGCTTGCAGCCTGTACACCGCTCACACTTGAATAAAAAGCGAATCGGAATCCCACTCACAAATCAAGAACATCCCGGTGTTCTCCAGAGTTGCATCATAGGGCCAAAAACTGAGGGCCGCAGCCGTGTTTCCTTTTGACAGTTGGCTGTGAACCCGCGTGCTGGAAAGCAAGGAAATAAAAGGCCTAGACTCTGCTAAGGGGAGGGGGGGACTTTGCACATCTATGTGGAACGGATAGGAGGACCCTAAATCATATCTCTAGTTTTGTTCCTTTTGGTCTGTTGTTTCTTTTTTAAAACCACTTGTTAGGGTCGCTTCCAAACTGGCTGACTATGAATTCCAGGAGCTGTGCCCAGAGCATCTGGAAAGGAAGGGAAGCGAGCCCTCCTTCTGCTCCCCCTCCCCTCCGTTTAATCAAATTTGCGCATTAAAGAATTCCTCGAACCAAATCCTCACCATTTTTCAGTCTATTTCCGCTGTACAGCGACTGAGGGAGTACTTCAAGGGAGTATTAAAAATAACCCCTGATCGTTTTAAGTGTAGCTTCCGTTTATTTCATTAATAAAAGTGAAGCGCCGGCCGTCAGCTGTAATCCACATGGAGTAAGAAGACTTGAGTATTCGGAAAAGCGGAGCTTGGATTCGACACATGCCTCGCCTTTCCTCCAGTTTCTACCCGATCTCGATTAAATCTTGCTTGCATACACGTACTTGAGGGAAAGTTCAGTCTCAAGAAATGAACAAATCTTCCCAAAAACATTTGCAAGGGGCGTATCCAAGCAGAAGGAAATCTAGCCAGAGGAATGGGATTTACTCCTATAAAAGGCTGCATAGGATCGCAATAACACCCACCTCTGTCTATCGATTTATAGATCTAGTTATTTCATACTAGATCCCATAGCCCTGCAGGATCGCAGAGCAATAGGGCTTACTGCAGAGGGGTGTATGGGATCTCATTAATGCTCACTTCGATTGATCGATGGATGGATCGATTAATTGATTACTAAATCCCATGGCCCTGCAGGATCACAGATTTAAGGACTTGACCTTCGAGTTTCTTTCAGTTCCAGCTGGGATGGTTATTGTTAGCCACTTTGTTGGCTTTTGAAAAAAAAGAGAGAAAATAAGTTGAGTTAGAAGAATGTTTCCAGGGTAGCATTAAAAGAAAAAAAAAAAGTTATGATGGCGGATGAAACCGTGCCTGGTTTTTGAGGGGCACGGCATAATTTGCTAGTCCCAAGTAGGAGACTATCCAGAAATATCAAGACCATCATTTGAGAAAGGGGGAGGGGGAAGAGACATATCTTGGAAATCAGAGGGGTAAACCCCTTCGCTTTGGGGCACCAAATCCACCGAGCCCTATATTCACCAAGTGGGTTGAAAGCGCGCTTTCCTTTATTCAACTTCCACTACGTACACTTGGCGCCGTTCCGAAGAGCTTATTACAGCTCTTTCGCTCTCCAGCCAGCCCGATGGGAGCTGAAGTGCCAGGGTGGAGGGGAAGCAAAGGCAATGACTCCAGTTGGGGAAGGCGGCTTTCTTCCTTCAGGAATTTGCACACAAATGTCTGTGGTGCTCGACACCTCCTGCTTTCTTCCCCGAGGAAGCGCGGCGGGTTTCCCCGGAGTGGTGGGGGGGAGAGAAACGTCTCCCGCAGTTGGCGTCTTGCCTCTGCTTCCACTAACAGCATTTGAGGCGCAGCCCAGGGAGGAGGGGTAGAGGAAGAGCCCCCTTTATGCTCTCTCTTAGCCTCTTAGCCGGGAGCAGGAAACCCGCAGCTTCTTGGGCCAGAGATCTTCCTCTCTTGAATGAAAATGGATTGGCAGGGGGACTGGGTGGGGCAGCTTTTGAAGCCAGGGTGAACTTTAGGATTGCGCAAACTGCAGGCTAGCAACCGCGGAAAAGGGGTCAGGGTGCCTCCCCTTTACTGCCTTTCCCCGAGGAGTAGCCACTGTGTTGCGGGAAGAGGGAGAAAGGGTAGGCGCCAATGCGGGCTCCAAGTGTGGTTTCTGAGGGGCGATCTTGCAAAAGGGCAAATATCCCCCTGGGAGTTCCCGACTAGAATCACTCGGTCTGGGGAAAAGAAGGAAAGGGTTCCTGGGATGGGAGGGTAAGCCTGCCACCCTGAACAGGAGGAAGGCGTGGAAGAGGCCAGGAGGCCTTCGCCCGGCAGTCCTCATTCAGAGCCCAAGACGAAATTCCAGGCCCATCGGGCAAGTGAGCATCCTTCATTGGGGCCCAACAGAAAGTCAGCCCAACCACATCGCCATGCCAGCTTCTCTTCTAGGGATCGAAGCAACGCCCTTGCTGTAGCCCACAGCCTGTGAACCCGAGACCCTTTCCTTTCTCAGGGGCTAGAAAGTCAAGATGTGCGACCCTCAGAGCCGACTGTCCAGCCAGCCAACGGGGACTGGGGAGAGGAAGAGGGAGATTGCGTCAGAACACAATTACGTGACTTAGAGGTGGGGGGGGGGAGAAAGAAAAAAAAGAAGCTCAGATTCCATGTTCCTTTGCTACGACCCCTGTTTCCCAGGGCAGGGAGATGGATCACTGAAAAAGAAAACATTCAATGTAAATAAAATTCTCCAAATGAGCAGATTTGGGTTTCTCGCTGCCGGCGCTGGATTCAAATTCTGAGCGAGGGAAGGGAGGTAGCACGTGTTTTCCGAAGTGATTGTGTTTGTATTCACTCCCTAGGCGCCCCAGATTTGAATGGGTTCCCCGGTGCAGTCTCCGCGTGTTCCCGCAGGGAGCCCCATTGAATTCAACTGGTTTATTTCTCGTTCGTACTTCTGCACCACAACTACTAATAGAGCCCTTGCCCTAAACCCGAATATACATTCTGAAACATCCCTCCCCATACCTATGTCCTTGAGCAAGACTTGCTGCCGATGTTCTGCCAAGAAAACTCGGGAAGGGCTCAGCGAAGCTCTCCAGCTCCAGATGGTTCGTTAGGGCACCAAGCTCGGGAAACTGCGGAGCACAGAGCAGACCTAACGGGAGGCATTGGCCCTCCGCATTCCCCCCTGTCTCTAGCTCTGGAGTTCCGCGGTGGGAAAAGAGCAAACAAGATCGAGAGGCGCCTTTGCAGCTCCTCTTTCCCCCAGGATGCCTAGATAACTCTGACCCTGCTACAGAAAGATTTTTCTTCGCTTCCCTTTATAAGTGGCCCACCTCGGGGGGCGTTCTCGGGTCACCTAGATGCTTTCCTTATCAACTTAAAGGGGTGTCGCTTTTCTTCCGATCCCCCAAATTCGCCAAGAGGCAAATTCCTCACAAGTGATGGGGATTCAGATAGATTTTTGTAGATTCGGGTGACCTCATCAAGATTTGGACCGGGGAGCGGGGGTGAAGGATCCAGGATTCCAGTCTTGGCGATTCTGCCAAGTTCTGTTCATTGTTTGCCCAGCGCTCAATACCGGTATAGAGATTTTGCTTATCCAGAGGACGACAGATCCTTAAAGAATAATTGGGCGTGTGATTGGATTTTGGAACGGTTCCCAGAAGTTTAGCAAGGAAACTTGATTTTTTTTTAGTTAGACGCCGGCACCACGAAATTTCGGTACCCCATCTCGTGGGGTCCTTGCCTTGTAGGTCCTTCGTTCTTCCATCCCGAAGCAAACCCCACTTCTTCGATTCTCACTCGGTGGGAATATGGGCCTTTCTTTTGCGCCCCGGCGCCCTACCACTTAGCTGACCACTGAGCCTCAAGACTACTTGTCTGTTGGGCAGCGAAGGGGTGCCAGAACCGGCGCCGCTGCCTCCTCTTTCCTAGCAATGGACGGACTTTAGAGCTCCAGGGAGGAATATTACTAAGGACGAGCGCGTCGGGCCATCAATCCCTCCGCGTCATAATTTATCCAGCAGAAGGGGGAGAAATTTATTTCCCCATGAAAGAAAGTCCCACACACGCACACAAATACCCGCTATTCCTGCCCCAACTTTCCGATGTGTCACTAGAAAAGGCGTCGGAAGAATCCTGCCCCCCTCCCCCACCCCACGCCGCAGCTGCTCTAGCTTGGCTGCGGATTGGCCGCGCGCTCTTTTCGCACCACACCTGCCCGTTGGTGTTTGGCCGAGATCGAAGTTGTGTAAAAAACGACGCCACCCTTAAGCGAAACGGATAGGGGCCTAATCCCTTTCAGGTTGGTGGCGGCCACCCTTTGGGCTGTCTCCTCCGCTCAAGGTCCTTCAAATTGTCCATATAGCAAGGACGGCATAGTATCATGGCCGAAGCCACCAGAAGTGTAAGCAACAAGTTTTCCTAGAATGATACCTCCCCCCCCCACTCCGGCCCTCCTGGGAGATTTGACCATCCCCTTAATCCTTAGACGCCCCCCTTCCCTGAAATGACAGGAGGTCCCCCGACTCCACAAATCTACCGCTCCCTCTTTAGGCGAGATTTCGAACACCGCTTTACCGGGATTTCTCGGTAACCAAGGTAGAATTTTCCGTCTTTGCAGCCCGCAGCAAAGAAGGCGAACGCTTCCCGGCCATTCCATCACTTCGCACCATCTTTTTAGAGATCCAGTACATATTTCAAATGCAATAAGTCCAGCTGGCTTAACTATTGAAAGGGTTGAGTTTCGTAAATGGTCTTGTTCCGTTTCCAAAGCGAAGGTGTGCAGCATTTCAAGTCTTAAACTACCTTACAGGCTTATATGCAAAATGTAAAACCTTAGCCTGGCCAGTTTGCTCTTGAAATCAAACGTTTAAACATAATGCCACGTTAAAGTAAGTCCCATGTTGTGCCAGTAATATGAGTGTAATTTCTGACTTTTGTACAAAAAAGGAAGGGAAGGGAAGGGAAGGGAAGGGAAGGGAAGGGAAGGGAAGGGAAGGGAAGGGAAGGGAAGGGAAGGGAAGGGAAGGGAAGGGAAGGAAAGGAAGGAAGGAAGGAAGGGAGGGAGGAAGGAAGGAAGGAAATAAGGAAGTAAGGAGGGACGGAAGGGAGGGGCGAAGGAAAAGAGGGAAGTAAAAAGGGAAGGGAAGGGAAGGGAAGGAAAGGAAGGAAGGAAGGAAGGAAGGAAGGAAGGAAGGAAGGAAGGAAGGAAGGAAGGAAGGAAGGATGGATCTTGTTATTTAATATTTAACTGAATTTCCCCAAGGGAAGTTTCACAAGATCTCAAAGGAAGTTTGCAAACTAGTAAAATCTTGTTGATTTCAAATTTCTGAAGCAGGCTTCCTCTTTAGGCTCAGACACACACACACTTTCCAATCCTCAAAGGTCTTTTGTCTCTTCACAAATGTCCAGAGTTTGTTGATAGTTGCCATGTTCTATTAATTGGTGAGTAGGGGAGGAAGAAAGATCAGGAAACAATTTTCCTCCTTTCTTATCCTGAAGCAAATATTGGGATGACACATTGATTTCACCATTAATCAGTCTTTATTCTTGCCCATTCTTAATTGTTTGGTGCTTTCTTTAATAAGTGAAATAGCTTTCATGATAAGTAGCTTTCCTCCCTTTGGAAATTTTGAACTGTGAGGACAAGATCCAGTGTGAAATAATTCCCATCAGTTTAGGCAGGCAAGCTAAACGTGCGTAAAACATCAAGGGGATTGACTTTGGAGCTTTTTTATTATCAAATCAATTGCTCTAAAAAGTGTTTACCTCTCTGAACTAAAACTTGGCCTTTCACTTTACTGATAATGGAGCCTGTTTTATGCACCCTAAAACTTCCACTGTGGAACTCTTGCAAGAATTGGATGAATTTTTGAAGCAGTTTTCAATTGGATGAAGATTGAAGCAGTCTTTTGGGGATCCTTTTAAAGACAAACTTGTGGATTAATAGATCTGCTTTTTAATGCAGTAAACCAGGTTGTCTGCATTTTGGAATCTTCTTCTGAATGGCTTCCTGCTTTCTTCCCACTCCACCACCTCCCCCCTATAACAAACACACACACACACACACACACACACACACACACACACACACAAACACACGAGGAGATTATTTTCTTGAGGACCTCAGGAACCATCTCAATGTACTGGATGAAGGAATAACACTATTTAATATTTACAGCAATTTTCATAATATGTTGCTCTTGGCATACTGGTTAGAAAGTGATGGGAACTGAAGTCATTCTTGAATTTCTGATTACAGCAGTGCGAATTCATACATTTCTTTCGAGGCTGGATTCAGCAGCAATTGCCTCAACAATGTCATCTCTGCCCATGTAATCAGTTTCTCTCATGTAGTTGACTGTGTGTAGATATCCTTAAGCATGAATTTGCTTAACCCTAGCCTAGTTTCTTGAAGAAATCATGATAGGCAGGCCTAGCTCACTAAGCCACAAAAGAGCAAAAATTACATTTTGGGTAAGCTTCTTGTGCAAGAGGAGTTTGCAAATTCAGCAGCATCAGCATCTTCCTCCCCCTCACTCCTTTTTAGCCCCATTAGAAGCCAACAGGGCAATCAATAGACTCAGAAGTATCCCTATCGCCTCCTTTCTCATTGGGACAGTGACAAATCTGGGGCTAGGCCTTGCCCCAGACCTATCTCTCCCCAGCTTCTTTCCTGGGCCTCACTTTTGCCCCACTGGTCTGACTAAATTGCCCAGACAGTTAAACACAATGGGCATGGACCAGACTGCCAGGAGTAACCAGCTTATCTGAGCAGAGCTGCAGTCTCCTCTTTTCACACATCCCTTTCCTCCACTCTCCTGGGCTGAAAGAGACCGCAGAGAGGCAGTGAGGAACTTCCATTCCCAGCCACCCACCCCAGCTGAGAAGCTTCATCCAGGCCTGTGATAAGGAGACCTTGTATGGGAGATAAAAGGGAAGAGAAGGAGAGAGAAAAGTCTAAGAAGGATGAACTCCCCCAGCTGCAGCATCAAAGGAGTGAACCAGCTGGAGCCCAAGAAGAAGCTAGCCAAAATTTCCAGTTCCCTGCTCAGGTGGAACCTTGGGGGAACTGGAACTCCAAAAGCACTCCCCCCCCCAGCCTCTGCAAGGGGTATTTTCTTTTTAAGAGGGAAGCTTTACTTGCAGATTCGGAGGGGTTGCTCAGGTTGGCTTATGGATGGCCCGGCTGTAATTGCTGCACTGCTACCTCTGCTGCCAAAAGCAGGCAGCTGGCATCCTCCAACTCTTCCATTTGTTATTTTAAATTGGAAGATAAGGACCCGTAGAGGGGGAAAAATGAGATAGAACAAGAGAAGAGGTGGCTGTTAATTAATTCTGTTTATAATCAGAAATTCAAGAATGACTTCAGTTCCCATCACTTTCTAACCAGTATGCCAAGAGCAACACATTATGAAAATTGCACCTGACCTAAACATCTGAAGAGCAGCAGGTACTCTAGCTGTGCTTTATACCAGGTAATAATAAAACCAATCCCATCCTTTTCCATAGCTTCCCCCCCCATCTGTTGTGCTACAATTTCCTTGCCAGATCCCTAACCTGGGAAAACAATGATAGTCTGCAGTGTAATGTGAACAGAGGGCTCTGAGTTGGTGGAGCTTACCACAAAATGGAAATGTATTGGAAATTATTTCCTTGAATTCTCAGAAAACTTTATGCAGCTTTGTAAAGAATGATGAGAGCATTTTCTTCATAGATGGGGGAAAGATAAGAATCTGATTTGCTTCATATAGTGAGCTGAATTCAGGCTAAGACTAAATCCTTGACTTGGGCCAGCCTGATTCCTTATTAATTAATTGGTTGATTCTATCAGTGTGCCATAACTGCTTTTGCCTATTTATTTAAACAATTTGTTGTGACTCTGGGCAGCAAACAAGAAATTAAATCAGAAAACAACAGAATAACATATAATCCCAGAAGAACCCAACATGAAAAATATCAACTCAAAAACCATCCTTCATACTGGACTCTGAAGAAGTGCTGGGATTACAAGGAATATATAGAAATGAAGATCTGTTGAGTCAGAATGAAGCTGATTTCCATGTAATATATTTAATACATATACATATTTAAAAATTTATATATTAACTTTAATATTGCAATTGTGATTTCCATGGATACTGCATATATTCAAAGGGTAATGGATAAAATCTGTTTGTCCATCACGATCTGTGATGGACAAACTAACTCAGGTTGAGTTTGTCTAGCACTAGCAAACATTAGAAAATAACAGGATGGTGGAATATTTTAAGTTCCTAGATGAAGAGGTAGATATAAGCACCTTTATAGAAGAAGAAGAGGAAAAGGAAGAGGAAGTGGAAAAGGAAGAAGAGGAAGAAGAGGAAGAAGAGGAAGAGGAAGAAGAGGAAGAGGAAGAAGAAGAAATACATTCAAGACTAAATTTTTAAACAAGAAAATTTGTCTTCTTATTAATCTGATTGTTTCTTATTGGTTACTTGCTGATTTAAAAATGTACTGTTTTGCATATTTGCACAGCAGAAAAAAACAATCCTTTTACTGTCTTGTTTACATTTAGGTTAGATGTTTTATTTATTTTTTTCTTTATAACTTTATGTATTGGTTAACTTTTTCCTGTTCATTTTTGTATTAAATAAAAGGAAAATCATTTAAGCCTGATTATCTTCGGTGTGCTTCACTTTTGAGTAGATGTTAGATTGCATTAAATGCATTTAATTAGCTTGTTTATGCTAAAATCGTGCTAATTAAATGTATATAATCTGGATTAGTTATCTTTTTAAAGTTATTTTCTCTGTAGTATTCCTACAGCCAGGGCAGATTAAAGTGTAAAACTCCTGCTCTTTCAGATATTAAATGTGCCTGAAAATGGAATAGTAATAAAGGATTGGTAAACCTTGCCCAGTGAGTAATTGTAGGAATACTTGACTACTGTTGGCCTCCCAATTGTTTCTCTGTCCAAATCTGCTGCTTTTCCTCTTATTCTGAAACCTCCATGAATAGATTGAGGATTCAGCATGACTATACTAAAAGAAATTGGCCATAATGCTCTGCGCACATTCTAGAAGTTACAACAGGACTTTGGAGAATGTGCACAAAACTTTTGGTTTTAAATAGTGCTAAATAGTGACTATGGCCATCTGTGGCTAGGCACAAAAGCTATAAGTTACAACTAGGATGCAAAGGTACCCTGTCTTTGGTTCCTATTCACTGGGAAGACCAGTGGGCCTGAGCCTCTCAGGGACAGCTTGGAAAGGAGAAGTTGAATTGAACTGAAGGCTCTTGCTGTGTTCTCACCAAGGGTCTCCCACCAAGGGTCTCCCACCAAGGTTTTTTTTCTTAGAGTAGAGCGAATATGGCTGTTGTTTTTAAGTTGGGATTGTATACGTGGGTGTTTTCTTTAAAGAAATGATAAGAGTCTGTCATGATCTTGTAACAAACTGCCATGCAGATGAAAACATCTCTAATAAACATCCTAATATTTTATTTTTTCAGCCAATTTTCTTTTTTAAAAAAGACAAAACATCACAGAAGCACAAACAGTAAGCTTAGTATTAGTCAAAACAGAAGAATCTTTCCAGATGTAAAATATCACTTTTGTTTGATTTATGCAAGTTGTTTCAGGAACTTGGACTATACTTGGGGGGAAATGAGAGGTAGATATGGCCCATCTTCAAGGTTGATGTGAACAACTGAACCACAGAACATTTCTGAATAAGTAAATATGAGCCAAGAGAATCTTCAAAGGAAAAAGACACACACAAAGAAGCCCACCCTCATGGAAATCAGGACAAGGATTCTTGCCCAAGGTTACAAGCCTGGGAGAGCTGCAGAACTTCTGACACTGTCCCAGTGCACATTACAGCTTGCCAAGATAACTCCCTGGTCTATCCATGGACCATGTCCTTCTTGTCCAGAAGAGGAAACTGAACAATTTCTATAGCCACCTAATCAGAAATAGTGCCAGGATGGTAATACTTCTGGTACTTTTTAGACAAATTATCCAAATAGTTGTAGAAGGACTCCCATGAGTTAACTGGTAGACTGCAATCCATTTCTGCTCCCTTTGGCTCAGTTGCTTAAAGCTTCATTCCCCACCCACCCAAATCATCTGAAAGTTGAGAACAGGAAGCACCATGGTATCACCAGATGCTTTGCTCTACAACTCCCAATACTACTGACCCTTGGTTATACTTACTGAGGCTTGTGGGACTTATGGTCCATATGAAGGTTATGAGGTTGCAATCCCCTGGGTTAGAGTGATATATTCAGCCCTGTGCAAATAACACCCAATGGATAGGAGACAGGTGGGGGGGGGATGTTGGAGCAGATCAAGTTCCATATAGTGAATCAGAAAGCTTAGACAGTGTTTCTCAAAGTTGGTAATTTTAAAATGTGTGGACTTCAACTCCCACAATTCCCAGCCATGATGGATGGATGGATGGATGGATGGATGGATGGATGGATGGATGGATGGATATATAGACAGACAGACAATAACCTACAGCTGGAATCCTACATGGGAACAGAATCTGCTAGATGCTTTGTGGAGGAAATTAGGGACTTGTCCCAGAGACAAATTTGTATAAACTATGCCTGGATGGATAGATGCTAGTTTGGACCAACTGTTACTGGAACACCACCTTTGTTTTTTTAATGTCCAAAGCTTATTTTAAAGCAAGGTAATGCCAGTAGAATTTTCTGAAGCCAAATACATATTGGTTCCTCTAATAATTTTATACCAGAATAAAATTGGCCTGCTTTACACGAATGTTGCAAGATTATATAAAAACCGTAGATGAAGGACAGTTCCTCTTTGCTTAACCTTTGCAACATATGTTCTTGTATTCTATTATGTACAGCTAAGAAGATAGTATTCAACACTTAGGTGAGTACTTAAAGTAAGGGCTTGCTACAGAAATCTTATGCAACATTAAATGTGTTAATTGGTATTTAAGGTATAACAGGATGTCTTGCCTGTTTTTAATTTCATACAGACATCTATATCAAACAACCTTCCCATGGAGATTAAGTGGGCTCTCACTAGGAACAGTTTCCACCATAAATTAAAAACCTATTTGTTTGCCCAGACCTTCTCTTGATTTCCTTTCTGGTTTTCCACCAGCTGGCCTACTACTGTTGTGGTACTGTTGTTATCTATATTTATATGATGTAACCCCTTTAATACAAACTGTTTTAATACTTTGATAGATAGGCAGCATCTGGTGTGACATTGTTTCTTTCTTTGGATCTGAAAAAATTGGTTGTTGATTTGTGTTTGCTGCATGTGAATGTATAGGCATTCTTGAAAGAATTATTGAATTGAAAGAGTTTTTTTAAAAAATCTTATTTTCAAAGATCCCATTGCTTCTTTTTGCCTGGATAGGCAAATGCCTTGTTTCCTGAGTAAGTTAGAGTTTTAATACAAATGCACATCAACATTTCCTGAAGGCACTTCTGATCACTGCTTTCACTTTTGGACTGGAAGCAGTTTTCACAAACAGAAGGACACAGCACCTTCGAGCATGAACAAAGTTCTTCCCATCTCAAGAGACTTATGCAACATATGAAATCAATGGAAGGTTTTCTTCCTAACCTAATTGCTATGTGGGGAGGATTTGGGGTGCCACAGCATGCATAGAAAATAGGGTTAATACTTCCCTCCTAATTAACCTCTCATGGAAGCACCCCCTCTCACCCTCCCATATGGCAATTAAATTTAGAGAAATGTTTTGTGTTAGCACACGTGGAAGCTTTTTTTCCCTAATCTTGATTGCCACATGGGGAGATTGTCTAAGAATTGCAGCCTGTGGGGGAAAGAATGCTTAACCCTTCCATCTCTGCAATTCATTCTAAAAATGTTCTTCCCAGATGCCTAGCAATTTAGCTCTGGATGGGGGATTTCAGTTGGCACTAATGGAAATCCAGAATTCTAGAAAATACAAGTGAGAGCCTATAAAATGGATTCTGAGTTAAGACATTTGGGCAATGCTTAGAAACACTCATGTGTGGGAGTAAGCTCCACTGAACTCAATGGGAGTAATTTATGAGTCAACATTTGTAAGATTGCCTTGCAAATAGCTTCAGGTATTTCCCTTCTACAGAGCTGATATTCTCTAGCCATCTTTGAGGTGGCATAAAGTAATGCCAGGATAACATTTGTTGACTCCTACACTCTATACCAGTTTGGAGGAACTGCCAGATGGCCTTATTCGGATTGTGAGCTGGCCAGTTACAGTACATCTGTGCAGGTAAGATGTTTGACTTTCCTGCCCTTCCCTTTCAACACATCATCAGCTAAGGGGGAAAACATCCATCAATCGAACACTGCAGCTGGAATGGGGAAGGTCTGGTTGTAGGATTCTGTCTGGCTTCCCTGGGATGGTTTGACTCCTTTCTTTTAAGTGAAATAGGAAATTAAAAGACGCAGACCCACCCAGGGAGAAAGGAGCAGATTGGTCAACAAGCAAGATCCTATGAAATAGCTGCAGGTTGTCTGCCTCTCTTACTCAAGTGACAAGTGAAAAAAGGAATCCATAAACTGGCAAATAATCAACATATCCCCAGTTTACCAACATCCCATATTAATTTTGTAAGGGACGGTGCAATAAGCAAAAGCAGGACCACTGACTGGAAAGAAAAGCTAGATGTTTAAATACTATTAATGCGGAAAGGCTTAAAAACACACTTTCCTCTTCCTCAGATCTCTCTCCTTTCTTGTAGCTTGTTAAAAATAGAGAGAAGATGACATCCAAATGGAGCAGAATTGGGTGGGAAGTTGACAGATATGGAAAGAACTTGGG
Organism: Thermophis baileyi; assembly: GCA_003457575.1. NCBI lineage: Eukaryota > Metazoa > Chordata > Lepidosauria > Squamata > Dipsadidae > Thermophis > Thermophis baileyi. The sequence continues at coordinate 589,534 of QLTV01001474.1, forward strand.
AAAGAAAGTGTTAATGGAAAGGGCAAAGGCTGGGAGAAAAATGGTTGCAGGAAGGCTGGCTAGTGACCAGAGGAATGGGAGGGGGGTGTCCCTGTCTCCCAACACTCCAAAAACATACCTCCAGCCACACACACCAAGCGGGTCACATGATCTCTCCTTCAAGATAATGAGTGACATACTTTACACACTTTGAAGCTACAGCAGGAGTGGTGTCTGCTTAAGGGGAGGGGGAACACCTATTATTTTAAACAGGACCTCTCATGTGAAGTTAAGGCTGCATCTATACTCATAGGCTGGGAGAAGGAAGAGACAATCTATGAAGCCTAGAAAGAAATTGAATGTTTTCAAAGCATGATGATGTTGGGCTAAAGTGCTCAGAGGCAACAAGGCTCTCTATATATGCTGGTAACAAGTGTCCTGGACAGCTTTTGCCATGCATAGCTGGTTTTCTATGTTTATTTCCTGTGTTTCAGTATATTGCACTATTTATAGCCTGATCCTGAGAAGGCAGCTTCTGGCAATAAATGTTGAGAAACAACAATTAAATACTTGAAATAAAAAGGTAATATATGAAGCAGGGCATGGATATCATGAAAACTGATGTGGTTTGCCAAAATAGAAAAGCATGGGGAGATACTGTGAGTAGCACTGTTGTGCATTAGTGAAAGCTGTATTTCCTTTTCTTATCTCTTGCTTTTAATTTATTTAGTTTATAATTTATTGTCCTTTGCATACCATCACATAGGAAATATTTACAAGAGGGCAAATATGAAATTCTTACAGAGTGCAGCTGATTTAGGAGGAAGGGATATTCAAGAGACTCGCACCCAAACACGGGAAGAAAAACAGGTAAGATCTCCACTAATGGCTCTCCTCACACTGTTTCTCCTCAGCCCTATACAGGTAGTCCTTGACTTACAACAGTTCATTTAATGATCATTCAAAGTTACAATGGCACTGAAAAAAGTGACTTATGACCATTTCTCACACTTATGACCATTGCAGCATTCCCATGATCACATGATTTACATTTGGATGCTTGACAACTGACTCACATTTATGACGGTTGCAGTGTCCCGGGGTCATGTGATCCCACTTTTTTAACCTCCTGACAAACAAAATCAATGGGGAAACCAGATTCACTTAACAACTGTGTTACTAATTTAAGATCTGCAATGATTCACTTAACAAATATGTCAAGAAAAGTCATAAATGGAACAAAACTCACTTAACAAATCTCTCAATTAGCAACATACGTTTTGGGCTCAATTGTGGTTATAAGTTGAGGACTACTTGTATCCCTTTATGGATGAGTGGAAATCATTTATTTCTCCCTCTGTTTCTCAGATTTCTCCAAGGAGCTCCAGATGAATATTTCTATTTTATTTTCACAACTTCTCAGTTTAAGCTGAGAAGATCTAAAAGTTGCTAAGATTGAAAAATCCTGGCCTAGAAGTTTCATAATTAAGTGGGTGGTGGTGGTTAAATTAGGGTTACCCCATTCCTGACTACAACATATTAGATGATTTCAGATAATTCCCTGGAGCTGGATCTGACCATCCCAACTGACATTTCCTCAATGCAAGACAAAAAAAAACAACCCACTGAAAACATAAAGCAAAGGGAGGGATTTGGCGGAGGGGGGGGGAGGTGAGAAGACAGGGACTAGATGACAGTCCCCAGGCCTTTTTGAGGTACTTGGGGTCTGGGGCCAAGTGTTCCTTTAATCACTACCTCCCTTTTCTCTCTGCAGTCTCTGTTGATGTAATTTCTCCCTTTATACTGTATTTTTTTGGTCCACTGATGTATGAAAACTATAAAAATAAGTATTGAAATTCTGAGGATTATTCTAATCTTGAATGAGACATCAGTGCAATTTATCATAGTAGCCCAGGACAACTGACAACCCCCCCCCCAACACACACACACCACTCCTCTCCTAATTGATAAGGTATTCTCGGATTAGGAAAAAGAAGTCAGACCTCCCTTCTCAGGGATACCCTCCACTGGCCTTCCTGAGGATCCAAGCTACTACAGCGCCCCCCACCCCACCCCTGCAGCACTCAGCGGGAGCTGCCCAGTCCGCTGGACTCAGAAGCAGCTGTTTGGCCCCAGCCAGAACAAAGGGCGAGCCCTGTAGGAGAAAACTAGCAGAAGAAAAGAAAGCGTGCAATGATTCCCCTTCCTTAGGGGTGGAGATGGGGGGGGGGCAAGTCCCAGCACGTACGGTGGTCCCTCCAGCATCTGCCTTTCTAAGCACAATGCCGGCCACTTCTTCACCCTCTAGAAACAGAGGCCCGGATCTGGGTGGAGTGGGGCCTGCCAGCAGTTCCCTGCACCTCCCGCGAGGGGAAGATTCGAAATACTCTCCACCAAAGAGCGATCTCGCTGGGAACAGAGGATCTGGGCAGAAAAAGTAAAGTTGGGATCTCTGGGCGCCCCCCCCCTTCCTAGTATGGACACTGATCATTACAAAATACTGAGTTTCCCTCAGCAAGGGTTTCCTTCTTTCCACATCC
>QLTV01001474.1:596736-607890 GCA_003457575.1 Thermophis baileyi
CTTTCTTTCTTTCTTTCTTTCTTTCTTTCTTTCTTTCTTTCTTTCTTTCTTTCTTTCTTTCTTTCTTTCTTTCTTTCTTTCTTTCTTTCTTTCTTTCTTTCTTTCTTTCTTTCTTTCTTTCTTTCTCTTTCTTTCTTTCTTTCTTTCTTTCTTTCTTTTTCTTTCTTTCTTTCTTTCTTTCTTTCTTTCTTTTTCCCTACTCATTCACTCTCACACATCTACATTTACCTAGAAACAATGCTTGCTGCTTTCACTGGACCTTCTGCCTGAGAAAAAGCTCCTGGGATTAAGGAGTGTAGGAAACATAGGAAAACAGAAGATTCCCGACAATCCTAGGATTTTCTCGATTTTTGTCATTGTGCATGCGAAGTGATCTAGCCTAGAGAGGCGACAGATATACTTCATCTAGATTGCAAAATAAATATATAAATATTTGCCTGGTTTATCTTAATCTTGAGCACTTTTGTATCACTTAATCTGTAAAACTGCAAAAAGGAATCGCCTCAAATTGGCTCCAGCATGCTGTGAATCTACAGCGCCAGATCAAACCTCTCAGATTTAGAGAGATGCTGCAGCCTTGCATGGATCTTTCTTTGGGATGGAGATTTTAAAAGAGAAGCCCAGTGTCGTTTTCTCCCCGTTTGCTTGGACACAAAGCGGGGTGGGGGTGGGGGTGGGCAGGACGAAGGAGATCGTTGTTTGAAATGCAAAAGGAAGCAGGGAGAGAGGGGAAATGTGAACTGACCCGAGCGATCGTTTAAATAGGATGGTTTATCTCAAGTATCTCAGGCTTGCTTCTCAACTAGAGTTTGGGACGTTCTTCAGAATGTATAATGATGAAAATCAAATAGAGTTTGATAGAAACATCCCAGTTTTTGCCAGGAGGAAATGGGAAATTAAACCTTAGAAGGAGAGGGGAGGGGAAATTGTAAATGCTGCGTCTTTCCATGATTTCTGAGGAAGAGGAGTGGGTTCACAAAACTCACTCTCGGATCATAAAGTGCTTTAAAGAGAAAGCCCTGTGGAGTTTAGCGCCCGGGCAGCGACTAACTACGATCGAAGAGTAAATAAATAAGGCTAAGTGGTAGCGTGTTAATTATATTTCCTTCCGTTTTTTGTTCGGCTTTGTTTTCGTAAAATCTGGGAATGTTTCCTAGGCCTAACGCTTAGGCTCGGAGGGGAAACGAGAAGCAGCCCCGAAGCGAATCTCCTGCGGGCCTGCATGTTATTGGCATCTCTCGAATCAGAGAACTACGAAAAAAACACCCCAAAGAAAGTGCCTATTCGCTTATATTCAAAGTCTCGGCTCCGGTATTTCCATCGCATCAAAAGTGCTGTTTATAATATACAGACACACGTGCGCCGAGAATCTGGTATGTGGTGTCGCCGCTCAGCTGCCGCTGCGCCAAACCAACTGCCCTTTCATTTTCCTTTGAAAACCAGAGAGAGAGTGAAAAGCTCTCGCTTTAGCAGCCTCGCCGGGTCTATCCTCGCCCGGATCTCCTTGAAACTGTCGCTTTGGCCAGCGCTTGCCTGCAACCCGAGTCCAAATCCTACCCTGATGGGATCTCCCCCCCCCCAAGTAAAAAGCCCTTTGAATTTTTAAAAACAAAAAATAAACGACACATCGATTATTAAAAAGAGTAATGGAAACAACTGAATGCTGAATCTACGCAATCACCTTCCCATATTAATGTTACAATGTGTTTTCTCTCTCTCTCTCTCTCTCTCTCTCGACGGGCCTCTGTTTTGCTAAGAATTGTATTTATCTACTTGATGGACATTAGTTTCATATATGAAATTGGTACATTTTCGCCCTTTCTCCTCTAATACTTTTCTTCTCTTCTTCTTTAAAAGTAAGTTAATCTTTCTCTTTTAAGAAAAAGAAAACTGAACTTCGGGAAAGGCTGCCACAGGCTGTAATCTTTATCTACATTTCTAGAGCTCGGGATTTGGAAAACATTTGAAGTGCGAGAGAATCCAAGCAGAGTGTGGGATTGCTTTTGCAACCGTCAGCCTCCATTTCTCAAGGACATTTCCTGTATCAACCCACCGGTATTGGCTTCGACATCTCCTCCGCTCCCTTTATCTTATACAATGAGGAGGCGGCCCGGGGAATCTTTACATTTCGAGACAACTTCCCTTAAAGTAAAATGTGTGTGTGTGTGTGTTGTGATAGCATTAGTCACATAGCCCTACGTGGCCCTGCTTTGTGAGTAAATGTGGAAATATGTTTCAGCTTAAAAGAGTTGTTGCCATCTCAAAATGTCTTCTGCTGTAAAGATTACAAGAGCGGATGTTCCTGTATCTTTTCTAGGAAGCCAAATCAAGGAATAGCCACAAAGAGTTGGGGAATTGGAAATAATGTATGCCCCCAGCATTTACATGTGCATGTATGTACATACATGTGTCAGATTCTAATCCTGTGTGGGGTGCGGTGATGCACCGTGAAGGAGGGAGTGGTGAAGAAAGGTCCCAGCTACCTCCTTTCGGCCATGACCGATCCCTGCCTCAGCTCTTTAAAACAGGCAGCCATTTACTGCCCCTTATTGCCCCACTGACCAGGTTAGCTCATAAAGCTATTCACACGCCACAAAGGAGATTTTCTCAACAATTAACAAGAAACAACATAATAAAGCCATTGACAAAGGCCTGGCTATTTACTAGAAATTAGGCACTCTTTAAGAGACTAGTGCGTAATTTCACACACTTTACAGCTCCCCAGCGCATATTCCAACGACAGAGTAAACAACCTGGGTGCGGGTTTTGGCCGCCGCTGTCGCCACCACCGTCCGGGGTGATTTCTTTGCTTCCCCAACCTCCCCCCTCCCCTCTTCCAATTCACACGCCCCGTCATCATTAAACTCGTTTTAAATAGCGGAATGGCTGAGGAGGGACTATGACCTCTAAACAATAAAAAGGCACCAAACTGATCCCTGGCATCTGATGGCCATCCCAGGGCGTTTGCGTTTCTCACGACGGATCTGATAGGGCTAAAGCCAGCTGGGCGACGGCGTCCTTTGACCTGTGAGCCTGGTCCCCAACCCGGGATCTAGCCGGACTTGCAGGATTTCGCCCCTGGGAAGAAAGGGCTGGGAGCCAGAAAAGAGGTCCCGGGCCGCTCTGCTCGCAGAGGCTGAGGCGAAAGGCTGCCAGAAGGTCGCCCTGCCTCTCCCCGAGCTGCCCCCACCCCCCTTTTTAGTGGCCTCATTGGGACATCCTGGGTAGCTGCGTCCCTCTCGGCTTTCGCCGAAAGACGACCCTGCATTTTGAGACTCCCGGCGCTCTGCGGCTGGCCCGGAAAAGACACAAGGGCCGGGGAGGCTGGCGAAGGGCAGGTCTTGCGGGGAAGCTGGAAAGCTTGGGGGGCGGCGGCGGCGGCGGCGGCGGCAGCGGCGGCGGCGCTGAGGAAGGAGACAAAAGGAGAAGAGCTTGCGGGAAGCGGAGGCGAGAGAGCCCAGGCCCAAGCAAGGCGAGGCCTCCAAGGCGGCGCTTAGGCCTTCCCCTCTAGCCTCTGAAAGGCCACCTTGAAGTGGGTCTCTGGACGACTCCTCCAAGAGGCCCTTCCGCTTCGTCTAATGAGCTGATAACACATTCAGGCCGAGGGAGAAAGAAAGGGGGAAGAGAAAGGCCGGAGACACAAGGAGAGGCCAGCCGGGGCGAAGAAACGGCGCGAGGTCCTTTTTTAAAAGCAGGCAAGATGGCGACGCCGCGGCTGTTGAAACGGGGAGCCTCTTCTCCTTCGCCCCACCACCTCCACCCTTCCCAACTCCTGAGATGCACGCAGGGGCCGTGCCCCCTAGTGAAGCCGCGGAATGGGGGAGACCCATTTCCTGTTCCTTCCTGGCTCGGAAATCGACATGTGGGACTGTTCCTGAGTCGGCCGTCTCCCCCAATTCGCGGGCAATTCTACCGGCTCTCAACCCTTGCCCTCCCCTGTTTACAAACACAGCTGTTGCCGTAGCTTCGCAATGCACCCTAAAGCCACCAGCAGCGAGAGAAGGTGCAGGAAAAGGAAGGGGGAGGAGGGGGAGGTGATCTCGGCATCTGGAAAGGACGGAGTGCCTTGTTTTTGAAACTGTCAATTCTCTCAACCCCTATTGTGAGAGCTTCATGCAAAACATCTCAGCCCTTTTAACGTTGGGCCTTGTGAGGCTGCCTCGGGTTGAAAAGGAAAGGAAGAGGAGAGGAGGGGGAAGAAGCAGGGCAACGCAAATAATTATATCAGAATAGACACGCACAGAAATTACAACATACCCTGCAATGCGTGTGCATGCACACACAGTCACACACAGTCACACACACACACACACACACACACACACACACACACACACTTTAGTCGGATGCGAATCTAGGGGAAATGTATTTAGTCAACACAGGAATATATGCAATCTTTGTCAATTAAGAAAGCCAGCTGTTCTATCCCTTAAATATCCCAACTCCATATGAATGGTGGTGGTTGGTTTTTTTGTTTTGCAGAGCTGATCTATGGAATTTCTAGGAAAACATTTTACCAATTTTTGATGATTATAAAAGCAATTGAATTAGGTAAAATCTTGCCTTTTGTCATGCTGCTATGGGAAGGGGAATGCTTCTACAATATCTGAAAGAAAATTTTCTGCCACCCCAAATGGAAATGCAGTTGAATCATGAACTTTTCTTTCTTATCTTTCCCCTCTTTCTTTTTTTAACACAAGTGTCTTAACTGTAAAAAACCACAGTAAGCAAGCACTTCCTGTCTTGTATCTGTGTTTCCCAAAGGCCACTTTTGATCTTAACTCATGAGTAAAATGAAAAAAGATACGATTTCAAGTGTCGTCTTCTTACAAAAATCTGAATATTTTGGCAATAATAGCACAATCTGTGTGTGGTAGGTAGTGAGTATACACCCTTCCCAATTTTGCTATTATTGCCAAAATACTAAAATTTTTGTTGAAAGAGGAGACACAGACAAATACACACACACACACACACACACTTGCAAAAATACATGAAGAGTCTTCCATAAATCAGACATTTTTTTTCTTTTTTACTTCCCAGTGGTGTTTAGAATAAACTATATTTATTTTGTTTTTCATTTATTAAAATAATTTTGCCTCTTCAGTTAAAATGATTGAGTTTCTAGAGGCTATCTCCTCTTGCAAACCAGGAGTTGATGGCAAATGCCTGAAAATTATTTTCACATCCATTCCCTTTGAATACTAGATGTATAAAGTCCTGTTTTTTCTTTGTGTTGAAGAGTGAGGATATCATTTCTCTGTTACCTGGCATGGGAAGAATTTCTCTAGTGTGGGCTTCCAAGGTGAAGCTCAGAGTATGTTAGACTATTTTTATCAGTTTGGTTTAGCCCCAAGGATTGTGTGTATGTATTCCTGCTTATGAATAAGGGGGTGGGGTTTCTGGTGGGTATATTGGCATGTGGGAGTATTAAAATAAGAACATTTCACCTACATTCAAGCCTTGTTGAAAAATGAAGAATGTCTTCTGTGAATGCTAAGAAGGTCTCGGTTTCTGGGGAGGACAGGCAGACATTCCTCAGGTCATTAATTTGGGATGCACTCTGTAAAATTCTCTGCTCCAAAGCAGACCAACAGAAGACCAGGGGGTTGCTCTGCAGCAAGACAAGGAGGGTGTGGCTTTATGTTTTCCTCAGCATTCTTAATAGGACAAGAATCTCTTGGACCTACAGGAATTGTTAGAATAGAACATGAAAACATCCAACTGGATTTAGGACCTCTCTTTTTCTTCTTACATTTATTTATTTGTTTTTTAAAAAGGTGACTCCTTACATTTATTTGTTTAAATAAAAAGTCTGATCCCTTTTTTCTCTTAAAACTAGGGCTTTAAAAAAATCCCAAAAATAAGCACAGAAGCAATTTGCCCCTAGACTCCCATCATCCAATATATGATTTAGTCGTTGAAGTGATCAGATGGATCAATGTCTTTGATCCAAGGCTGTAAAAATCAATTAAAATAATATATAGTGAAGAATTATTTCAGCATTTGGGGTTTTTGACCACTGAAGTCAGTGGCTGGTAAATACTAGGACATAGAAAAAATGTCCTAGTATTTACCAGCCACTGACTTCAGTGGTCAAAAACAATGGAGGAAAAAATGTATAGATATGTAGAAAGCAATAAAGAGGGAAGGAGAAGGGGATAAATGGATGTTTTGCCCACCAGATTGTCAGAAACTTAAAAGGCCTTAGATACACATGTGAAAGTAAGTGACCTCTCTAGAATTTGGGAAGATTCAAGGGTGGGTGGTTTTTGTAGAGATTTTTTTTTTTTACTGAGCCATCAGTCCACTGGAAAAGGCAGCCTGAAAAGCTTAATGTTTTTTATCTTGCAACTTTTCAAAACTATAACCAGCAAATTAACCTTGAAAACCCTAAATGAGATTATAACAACAGACCAATTTTAGTTTTATTTTATTTTTAAAAAATTAATCTCACATTTGAAAGTTAAGCTACTCCAATTTGGTATAGTGGTTAAGGTGCTGGCCCAGAAACCACAAGTCTATGAGTTTTAATCCTGCTTTAGGTATGAAAGCCAGCTGGGTGACTATGGCCATTCTTTCTCAGCCCAACTCACCTTACAGGGTGATTGTTAAGTAGAAAATAGGAGGAAGGAAGGAGTATTCTCTGTCTTGAATTATTTATAAATAATAAAGGCAGGATAAAAACATTTAAAAAAAACTGTGGAATGTTGACATTTGCCTGCTCTTTTTAATGCAGAAACCAAAAAAAACAACAACAAACAAACACCCCATCCTTCCATTTGTGAAAGCATTGCCTAGTGGGGAAAGCCTGTGTGAGTTTATCTGGATGAAGGAATGGCAGGTCTTAGGACTGTATGTCTTTTGGCAGGTCTCTCTTCCCAAAGGAGTAAAAGGCCTTTTGCAAATCACTTAGGGGTTGCTGAAAAAGCAAAAGAAGAAAAGGAGGGATGTTCCAAGCCAAAAGACGTTCATTCATTCAAGATTGGATGACACACATCTAGATACACATACATCCAGGGTAACATTTCTGCCAGAACAATTTCATTTGCATTCTCATCTCCTCTTTTTGAAAGCATCACATTTTAGCAAAGCAATTAAAACACATAATGCAGCCCTGTAAATTAGAAATATAAGCCGGTAAGAGGGAGCCTGACTATGCAAGCAGGTGAAGGTATTTCTAAATATATTTGGCTCCTGCACATAATTTGCAGAAAGAGAAAGACTTTATCTTCCTACCTGGGTCTGTATGAGATAGTGAAGAAATTATCTCAGTCTATTTGGAATATATAGAAATAAAAAAGGGAGATATAACCTAGGGAAGAAATGTCAACATTGTAAATAATAACATATGCATCACATCTCCATAAGAAAAGTTGACTCTGATGCTCAGGATAAACACAGGCTTGTTGCTTTTGTTGTTGTTTTGCAATTGAAGATATATTCTCTTGGGACTGCCTCTTAAAGGATATCCTTCAGCATTTTTAATTTAAAAGAAAGATGTGCTCTCAAAATCTGATCAAGGAAAAAGAACCCAGGAAAAAGAACCAGATCTAAAGAGCTGATTCAACAGCTTTTAGGGGAGTGTAACTAACATTGTAAAAGTTCTTTTCTTATCCCACAGTTATATTTGAGACATTTTCATCACAGTTTTATAGGAACAACAATTAATCTCTAGAAGTATCTGTCCTTCCAACCAAAGCTTTACATTCTTCTCATGCACCCACTTCACAAAAGAATGAAAACAAGGATAATCCTGCAAGAAATATATGAACATTTTCTTTTTAAAACAGTGTTTTATTTGAAAATAAAGCTAAAGCATGCTTTTTCAAGAGTGCAAATTTCCATCATTTTGATTTACTGTTTCCATTATCACAACATCTAGAAGTCCGCTTGCTTCAATTATGACAAATTTTAAGTGCAAATATAGACAATTGCCTCTGATTGTCATGTGCAGTAAAAAAAATGGTCTTGCTACAAAGATAGGATGGTTGGGAAAACTGAAATTTCCAGGTATGTAAGAAAACAGTGTCACATCCTGGTTTCAGACACCTGAGTTTGGGTGATCACAGCAGCTACTGAAAGCAAGGAATTTGGGGCTTCTGTTGTTGTATTAAAAATGGGGGAGAGGGTGGTTGCATTTTCCTGCAATGGAAATCTGGAAAAAAAAATAGTATTATTTTTATTTTTTTTCAATCTGAGAGAGACACAGTTATGGATACTCCTTCATCTTTCCAATAAAACATAGCTTCAGTCTGCTCCACTGCAATCCTAATTCTTCTAAGACTGCAGTCCTTATCAATCATTCAGGGGCTGGTGTGGGGAAGCGGCTTTCTAAATTAAACGTGCACAAGTCTGGTCTGTGATACAGGAGACTGAATGCCTTAATCAAGATATGATATGTGAACATTCTGAACAATTTATTATAGGAAGAGATAGAATGCTCCTCCCTTACTCTTTTAAAAAACTGACTTGTCCTGGATCAGTTTATTTTTTAATTTTAACAAGAATCCAACTAAATTTAACTGCTTCTATTGATTTTCAGCTGTGAAAGAAACAATTGTCCCAGCAATGATCTAGAAACATACACTCTATGCTAAATGTAGGCATGTTAGTTATTTTGATAGAAAGGAGATGAGGTGGGGATTAAGAGGTGGGGGAATACTTAGAAGTTAAGAAGAAGCACGCACCCCCCTCCCCACAACTAAATGATAAAGTCCCTGTGCAACTTCTTGCTGAAGAAAATTGAATAAAATTGTACAGACTTCCATGTTCCAGATCTAGTGCATTACATATTAATGGCTCATTCAAATAATCTTTCAACTAATAAAATCCCAAACCCCAAGCATTTACTTGTAACCATTGAATTGAGGTACCAGGTGCATTATGAGCAATCTGAGACAGTAAAGTGTTCCAGCTTTGAGAGAGTCCACTGAGGTGTTTGTTTGTTTGTTTTTAATTAACTTGAGACTTTTGCTTGAAGTAGTCTGTGGAATGTTATATCTCTCTCCCTTCATGCACGCTACTACCCTCTTCCCCCCCTGATCTGTTTTCATGGCAAAAAAAGTAATCCAATTTTTGCTGTCTTCTCTCCCAAACCCCCCCCCCCCAGTGACTGGGAGGAATAAACTAGAATTCCAAAAATCAAAATGCAAGCAGATGCGATAGAAGAAAAACCAGAGTAGTGAACTGTAGTGAAAAGAAGGTGTTGGGAAAGGGGGAGAATCAAAATGATATTAGTTATAACTATTATTATTAGGACGAATTCAGAAACTCAAGCCATCCTCACATCAACCATAAAAGTAGAATTCCCATCCTAGCTCTTTCTTTAGTTCAGTTTCCTGAACTTGTGGCTGGGTGGAAGAGGTATTGGTGACCCACCCAGTTGCCATTTCCAGATAGGATGGGCCTTGGGTGGTGGTTGGGCACTCTTGGCGGTGCTTAAGGTATAGGCTGGTGTGAGATCTCCATCTGGGCCAACCACCAAGGAGGGAGGGCAGGGAAAGTTGCCCATGAAACTGAATGGCCTCTTGAGGGTGGAGGTGACATTGCCAGCCACCCTCTTGCGTCGGTTGAGAACAGTTAAGTCATCCAAGCCGCCTTCCTGAGCCTCTGGGAGTTTCCCTGGAGGTGGCCTGGGGTTGCGTGCAGATTTCAGATTTGGCTTGAGTGGTGCTGGGCTCGGTATGGTGGCTCGTTTGCCCAGCACCAAGGTGCGGTAGTTCTTCCTCACCCGGGCTCCAAATTTGTAATCCCCATCCTCAGGTTTGGCAGCAGAAGCAGTGCCTAAAGTGCATGCAGCAAGGGTCCGGCTCAGAGACGCTGGACACAGAGTGCTCTTGGGAGGGCTAGGAGAGTCCTCTAGGCAGGTAGGGTCTGCCTTGGCTGACAGCAGAAGAGTTCCAGGATGCTGGGTGGGGCCGGGCTGTGGTGATGACTGGCAGTCTGCCTCCACCTTGGTCTCCTGGTCACTCTCTTCCCATTTGAGTGGGATCTGTACTGGGAGAGCTCCATACTCAGCATTAGCACTGCTGTCCTCAACTTTGATCTGGGCAATGGGCACAAAAGAGAGGAGCTGGACATGGCTTTGGAGATCTGGACTTGCAACAGCAGCAGTTCCCTGGCAAGTGGCTGATCTCCCATTGAACTGGGCATTTCCCGGAAGCTCCTTGGACAGGTGGGTTAGGGCAGCAGTGGTGCTGTCTGCCCCAGTTGGAGAAAGAGGAGAAGGATGAGGGTGAGAGGCAAGGGCAGGCTGGCAGATCTGGCCCTCTCCGAAAAATCTTGCTTGGGGCAAAATGTGGTTTGGCTTTGAGCTAGGAAAAGAGTCACCGCAGGCTAACCAGGGGACCCCAGGCAGGTCAAGAGACTTTACCTCAGGCACGAGTGTGGAGTGGTCCTCGCCAGTCAAGAGGGATCTTTCCTCGCCGCCACTGGCTCCTTCCGTGGGCTGCTCCAGCAATCCTAAGTACGCACTGCCGGTAGGATGAGTTGTGCAGTCCAAACCCGGCTCAGCTTTTGAAAGCCAGCCAGCCGGGATCTTCCAGTCCTCAGGTTCTTCCGACGCTTCGCATTTGACGAATTGCGCTGGACCTGGAAGCTCCTCGTGGCTAGCAAAATGAGGCGGATGAGGAACGAGGCTGGCTGAAGTCTGGAGGGTGGGCGATTTGCAGAAGCTAGCGCGCCTGAAGCGGATACTCTGGACCGAGACGTGGCTGGACCCGGAGCTGGAATCAGATTCCGAGCTGGTGTCTTCTTCCTCTTCCTCCTCCTCGTCTTCTTCCTCTTCTTGCTCTTCCTCGTCAGAGCTGAGCTCACTGGAATCCGAGGCGCAGCTGCCTTCCTCCTCTTCTTCCTCAGAAGAACCGGAATTGCTGGTGCTGCTCAGGCTGGAGCAGAAGTCGGAGTCGTTGTCTGCGTGGTTCGAATAGGAGCTGGATTCCGAGTCGCTACTGTAAGGTTCCGGGAAAGCCGGGGCAGGCTGCGGGGTCAGAAAACCGCGCAGTCCAGGCAGCCTCTCCGCCACGGCGCTCCGAGCTGCTTTGCAAGCTCGGGGCAGGATCACCACACGCCGCCCGCACCCGGCAGAGAAACGCCTCTCGGTGCTCTTTTTCCGCTTCGTTCTGCAGCCCAGACCCAGCGGTTTGCTTCTAG
>QLTV01001474.1:615867-661535 GCA_003457575.1 Thermophis baileyi
TACAGGCTAATTCCTTTATCTCACTTGCTATGAGGCAGTTAAAAGGACACCATAATTACAATTGTGATAAAAGCAAGACAATGCCTGCCTATTTTGGCTGCATTCATAAGGAATGTTTACAATCTCAGAACATTTTGATGTCAATTAAATATTGGCCCAGAAAATCTCTTCATCTGTCCCACATATTTCTTGACTTGACTATTCCTATTATTATTGGAATCTTTGTTTTCTTTTTTTCCTTTTGGAGGAGAACAGTCCTTCTTGGGGAAGGTGGAGAAGAAGAAGAGTCATTAAGAGAAAGTACAGGACAAGCTATAAGAGGGGCAGGAAAAACATTGACAGCATTATCCCTTCCATTTTTGAGAGTGTGATACTTATTTTATCAGTAGCCCAGGTACAGAAATTAAAAAGGTTGGCAAGGAAATTAATCTTTTCAGAGAAATAGTCCAAGTCAATGTTTGTGGGTACTCAGTAGGGTTTTAAAATATGAGGGTGAAAAGCAAGGTACACTCAATTCAGTCCCCAGATGAAGATGGAGGTTGGCAGTGAGTGCCTTCTTTTAATGTATCTGAGAGCTGCGGAAACCAAAGGAGGCTACAAATCCCTCTCATTTGTTCAGACATAACGATCAATTCAAACAGCCACTGCATCAGCAAACCTCACCCTATTTAGATTAAAAGGTTTGTGCACTGAGACTGTAATACTGGGCCTTAAGCATCAAAGAAAATAGGTAGAAACCCTTGAAAACAAGCTGACTTTGCTCAATTGACCATTGCATTAAATAAAGACACACTCTTGTATTTTTTAAAACAGTAATCCTTTTTCTTTTCAACATATTTTTTGAGTTTCCTATGCAACTTAAAACTTTCTGTCCAGGACCTCTACAACCAGATCATTTTATTTTTCAAGTCTCTTAAGATTCGCCATGTGGGTAGAAAACAGAACAGAATGTGGTGGTGGATTTCAAATGTATGCTGTGCTTCTCTTTTAACCTAGTACTCATGAAGAATCAATAAAGTAGAAACTTTCCTTCTTTCCTTTTCTAGCATTTCCCTTACTGCCTGCATGGGGAAAGCGGTTGAACCCCCTCCCCTGCAAACCCAAGAGCATTTGTGAGCAGGCTAGTCGAAGGCCCCCTTCTCTTTTGAAAGTTTAGACCTTCAATATCCTCGATTCTACTGGCAGAATTAGGATGGCCTTGGAGGGCCCTAAACGTGACCATTCACCAAGGAGAGGGGGGGGGCTCCAGCTTGCAACAACGTGCTCGGCAACTTAATCTTGCACCAAAAAGAGAAGGGTGTGCAAAAGAAACTCTCCCAACATTTCTAATCTCTTTCCAAAGTGGATTGTATATTTACAGCTGATGGGAACGCCTGGATTTCGCAGCAAAAAAGAGAGAAGGTAAGTGTTAGTGATTATTGCTGCCAGTTCGGGGAGAAACAATGAAAGAACAAAGGGAATCACTTCCCCGGTGAAGCGTTTTACATTTCTTCCTCCATTTCTCCGCGAGAAGCAAGAACGGGGGTGGGAGGGAGGGAGGGTTAAGGGGGGGGAAAGCGTAGAACTCTCCCAACTTTGTTGCTTTTAGAAACGGTGTAGCGAACGCCGTACAATATTTGAGGAATAAGGCGGCGGCGCGCGGATTTAAATGAAAACTTATCAGCGAAAAGACCCCACCAACCGCCGCCGTACGAAGAGAACAGCGGCGGCTCAAATCGAAGCTTATAATCCAGAGGTTTCGAGGCTGGGGACGCCCTCCCGGACTGTGCTAAGAGGCAGCAGAGCAGCTCGTTCTTTGGGGCCAAGAGTACAGCATACTGAGGGTGACTGAGGACCAGGGGATAAGGAAGGGGTGGGCTGGGAGGCTTGAAATGTAAAGCAAATTCTGGGGCGACCAAGGGGCTACCCTCAAGAAACCTGCCCGAAAGGGGAATTAAGTGAACAACAACAACAAAAGACTTTTCTTTTTGTGGGGTACAACAACAGAGCTCTGAAGGGGAACAGAAAAGGCCGTGAGGCAGATGCGGGGGCACTACAAAAAAAATAATTTCTGTTCCTTGTACTACGCTGTCTCTGTGTGTGTATCTGTGTGGGTATGTGTGTGCGCGTGTTTACGGGCAAAGAAGGGAAAAAGTAAATGGTGGTGGTCGGTGGGAGGGAGAAAGGAAGAGAGCGCACCGCCTTGCAGGCTGAGGGAGGTCAGTATCTCCAATATCTCAGCCTCATATGCGAGAGCGAGGTGCTGGCCCGCGTCCTGGCTCCTAGCTTGTACCGTGGCGAGGGAAGCAGAGAAGAGCAAAGCCCCCATGATTGCAATTCTTGGTGGCATTGTCCGACAGGCGCGCTGGGAGGAGATTGTTGAGCTCAACTACTTCTTATACAAATGCAATGCACCACTGCCTGCTTGTCCCGCAGGGAGGGAGGGAGGGAGGGAGGGAGACAGGGAGACATGCAGAATCTCTGGGAGCTGCACATGGAACACTGTGCAATACCAGCGCTGCCGCCACTGCCGCAGCTCTAATCTTCAACCCTCGCAGTCCTTCCATTCATTCAAGCACCCAGGCGCAAAGGGCGGAGCCTCTAGGCCGCTAACCTTTCACCTCCTGCCTGCCTCTCTCTGTCTCTGTCTCTCCCTCTCCCCCCACCCCCTCGGCGCTTCCTTTTGCCGCGCGGCCACTTGCTTACCCAGAATCCATTGCGCCGGGGGCGCACTCGTGCCGAGCTCGAGCCTCTCATAATCGCTCTCTCAATCCCGCCCTCTTCGCTTTCCCCCCTCCTTTTCGTGAGGCTTAGATTCTAAAGCTGTTGCGCCCTGCTCTATCGCTGGGGGCAGCCGCTTGCAAGGAAGGCTCTGTTGAGCATCCCCGGAGAACCTTTCCATAGGTGATGGTGATGATGATGATGGTAATAATAATAATAATGTTTTAAACACACAACTTGAAAACTGTTTTGGTTCCAGCGAGGTTTATTCTCGCAGATTCAGAGTCGGCGTGACGGGGTGCATGATTAATTATTAAGGATAATTCCCGAGCGCAATAATTAATTGAATTTATTGAAATCAGTTAATACTTATAATAAACCAGGATTATAGCAACAACAGGCTTGAAGAAACACGGGCGTTCCTTAAACTACAGAGAAGCAGATGAAATCAGGCCACGATGTTAGGGGGAAGTAGATTGGAAAGGGGAAAAGCAAGCGACCGCGACCTGAAATATAGAAATGAGAGGCTGGAACTAAAAAGCCCCCCACCCCCAATAGATCCCAGGATCATAGTTGAAGGGTTGGTCCTTGGAAATGTGCGGGTTGTGATGAGTCAAGGCATTTCCTACTCAGCATTTCCTGGACCCTGGTCATCTCCCCTCCCCCTTTCCTCAAAAAACCTTTGAAGCAAAGGTTTAGAACTCTTTGTTTCTGCTTTTCTTCTTCCTGACTGGAGAGGGGGAGCAGCAAAGCAGGTCAGTGGGTGACTGCTTCGGCATTTTAGCCCGTCTCTTCCCGCCCTTAGAAAAAATGACACTCCTATATGACTCTCTTAAAAAAAAAAATCCTAGAATATTTTAAGGGTACGAAAAAGACGAGAGACCGAGAACTACTGTAATTTAATTCTGCACCTCCAGTTAAAAGCAAATAAAAATGTTATCTGGTACTGCCTTGAATTACAAAAAATGGCTTTTGGTTATTATTTTTTTAAACTTCTTTGGGAGAGCACAGAACTTTCTCTGCGTGCTTCAGTTACACGCGGTCTTCCTAATTTGGGCGGACGATGCTCTTTCCCCAGCAGCTTCCGCGGGGTGTTCCTCCCCTCGCCTCTCACTTGTTTTCCCACCCCTTCAATCTTTGCGGAGGTTGCTGAATAGCCCCGAAGTTGGGGCGTTCAAATCACGTGCATAGGCAACCGCATCTGGAACATCTTCAGGTCATTCCCTGATTTATTTATTTATTTGCTTAAGTCTTTCAAACGTGGGAGATTGTGAACAGGAACAAAGTGCAGCGCTGCGAGCATGTGGAGCTGAGCTTTCAGAGGTCTGGAGACACTGCAAGAGGAGGGGGAAGGAAAAGAGATACTTCTGGAGACATTCTCCAAAAATCATGATTTCCTTTTTCTTTCTTTTGTCAGTAGGAACTAAATGGTGACCCTCTGCAACAGAGCCGAAGGTTATTGCAAAGGCAGAAATTCTCCCTAACAGCCAAGCGGAGTTATGCTCCATTTTAAATGGAAAACTGTAATGGGACATGTTTTAACTTAGAAGCTGGCACATTATGGAAAGGAGTGTAAAGGCATTACCTTAGGGCTTATTTAGCACATCCTTGCTGCTGGCGCTATAATCAATACAAGCAAATCATGTAGAAAGAACAAAAAGATCCCTCCACCTTTAAGATGCAATAAAAGGCAGATGCTCTATGACTCTTCAAATCCCTTTAAATGTTTTGTCGAAGCTCTTGTCCACAGGCCAGCAGGGACATTTGGACCTGCTTGTTGCCTGTTGAATATGATTGACAAGTGTTTTCTTTACCAGACAAGAAATGCTTTTTTATTCAACATTAGTAGTGGCCTACTAATAGAGTCAGTATCTAAGATCAGAAAAGATACTTAACAAATTCATAGAATGCTATTGCTCTAAACCGATTTGTGCAATGGGAAAATAAAAAAACAAGATAGTATACGATAGACAGAGCATTAATATTAGTCACTCTTATCTTCTCCCACATTACAGCATTTCAGCCCAATTTCTAATTAGTGCTAAATCTCCTTAACTTAAATTGATTATGCTTCTGATCCTATATGTATTATTTGAATGAATGCAAATTCCAAGACTGATATCTACCGGTAAAGAATTTACTATCTGAGAATTACTCTGGTCATCCATAATTTTTGCAACTCAAACTTGCTGTCCTGATAACTGCTTGGAAATAAAGCACCAATATGTGAAATAACCAATTAAATGCATTTAAGATCCAATATCTCTGATTGTGTGATCAGCTTGAATTCATTTGGAATCATTTGGGCATTTTTCCTTGAAGAGTTCTCACCAACGTCAGTGGACAGTTCTCCCAAATAATCATGGAAGCATTTCAATGGCTTATGAAAGGTTACCAAGTAAATGTCCATAATGTCCTATAATTCACATGTATCAGACACAAGCACATTTAGAAATATGGATTTTCATTGCAATATAAGCAGCCCAATTAACATCAAATAAATGTCAAAGTATCGTGATAATGCTACCAATATCATTAACCTGAATTTTATAAATAAAGAGAAGAATTGCTTACAAAAAAGTCAGTGACAAAACTACTCTATCTCTTCCTTCAAAATGTAATAAACCCACTAAAAGTCAAAACATATTTCTAGTCCCAACTGTAAAAGTACTGAGTTGCACTTCAAAAAATAGATCTGTATTACACTCAATAACTGTTGTGGATTTGGAAGTGGAAAGTTATAGACCTAATGACTAGTAGTAAAAGTACCAAAACCTAAGTCCCATTGAACTCAGTGGGACTTATTTATAAGTGCCAGAGCATTATTACTGAGCAAAAAGACTCTGTTAAAAGAGGATTTATGAGCAGGATAATTTGAAGAGTGGCAACAGACCTCAAGCAGTACAAGTGTCTTCTTCAGAGTAACGCCTGGTTCTAGTTCAGTTATGGATTCACAAATCCTTCCTAGTGATTTGTAATGTCTGGGGAATGCTGTTGCACTCTCAATGCTTGGACTTGTTTTGTTTAGCTCAAGATTTGCCTCCTGGTCAAGAGCCATTGCAGTGAGAATACTGCTACTGATGATAGTTTTTGACCAGCACACAGAGCTGTAGGAAGATACCCTTGCAGTGCTGTTGAGAAGTGGGCAGAAGCATTGATTTTCCTGTAGGCAGCGCTAGTGCAGGGAGAAGATAAAAAGCAGGACCGGGGCGGGCCGGCAAGGCAAGGCAGTGGCGGGGTTTTCGCAGGGGCTTATGAAGCTGGTCCTAATTGGAACCCTGGACCTTAGGCAGGAAGAGAGAAGCTGAGCTGCTGCTGGCGAGGAGCCAAGTCCCATAATCCCATCCCCTTCCCTCCTCAAAGCCCTTTGCGTTGTACTTGATGAGAGAGGTTGAGCGTGAGCAGGTGAAAGAATGAATTCGCGGGTGTCACTTACAAAATGAGAGTCAACTGAGGGGCCTGCTTGTGCAGGACTAAGCTGGCTAGCGGGAGGGCTTAAAAGAAGAAACCGCGCCTCGAAGGGAACCTCGGCGAGGCGGCGGATGGGCCTAGCTGCGCCGGGCAGCGAGAACACGAGGGCTGGTCCCCACCGAAGAAGCCGCGAGGGGCGTCAAGAGTGCTGGGGTAGTTGGGGAGATGCCTGTTGGTCGTGGAGGAGAACAGGGGGGGGGCGCGAACGGGACAGCGGATTCCCCAAGGCAGCAGCTGCGCCCGAATACCTCGGGGATCATTCAGGCAGGAAGTGCCGCTGGAAAGATCGCGCATAAGTTGCAAGCAGCCCGGCCGAGGCAGGGGAGTGGGTTGGGCCGTGCGAGGAGAGGAAGTGGAGCCGCCGACCCTTTTCCTCCAGCCGCCCCATTGTTCGCGAGGAAGCCATCGCAGCTGTTGGCCGCCTTTGCACTTTTAGCCCAAGTTTCGCCTTGTCCTACCGCAACTGCAAGGGGGCTGCACGAGCTGATGCCAAGCTAAGCTTCCGCAGGCGCCCAGTTGGGGAAACGGCGCGAGTTTGTAACTCTCGTCCCTGCGCAGCTCGCGGGTTTCCAGCAAGCAACGCTGGTAAATAAGTAGGAGGGACTCCCTCCCTCTCCCCCCCCTCTCTCTGCGTCTTTTATTTGGGACTCTTTTACTTCTCTTCACCGAGGAAAGTTTCGTAAAGCTGTAGCTCACGTGGGATGGCGAAGACGAAGAACGCACCCGGGCGAGCGCTCGACTGATACAAAGGGAAACATCTGTTCGGTGGTGAATTTTTAGAACAAGACTTTCTGGCGGGGATGGGGGGGAGGAGAAGAGGGAGCGGCAGGAAATAACACGAAAATAACTGAATGCTGAAATAATTAAACAAAACAAAAAAGGGGTTAAAATAAGGAACGGGGATGAGGATAGAGGTTATTTTATAATTTCGGATTTCGCTTTGAATTCTTCCAGAAATAAAATTAATGCTTTTACATAAACGTCGATTAGTCTGTTCTGTTTAAAAATAATTATTTTCGAGAGAGGAACATTGTTTTTAATGAACATCCTTTATCGTGTGATTTGAAGCTGAGATATATGAACAAAACAAAATAACTTGAGTTAGAAAAAGTCCAACAAGTGTCTTTCTTAAAAGGAAATAAACTGGGGGGTTAAAGTTATTGAATTGAAGGGGTTGGAGGTGACAGGCCTCATCTAGGCTGTCGTTAAAAACATTGTTGAGACATGCTGTACCTGCTTTTTACAGCAAACAATTTTCGAGACGAAAATAATGTGGACACTTTATGAGAAAAAAGTACAGAAACAAACTTGAGGTTCTCAGGAGAAAAAAAAATAGTTTTTCTGCAATTCTGAAAGAAAACAGGATTCTATTACTGAATTCTGTGAAACAAAACATTTGTTATTTTTCAGGATACAGCACAGAATTATCCCTTTGTCTTTCCTTTTTCTTTGTAAGAATTTTGGTTTTGGGTTTTCAAAAAGAAAATGCAAATACATACTGTATGATCTTGGGAAGCTTTATATTCTGAAAGATACTACAAAGTTTAAAATTTAAATGTTGAGGTATCTACAGATAATTAAAGGACTTAGTTTAAAACTCCTGATTGTTTCCTCTCTTGATGATTCTTATTTACTAATGATCAGAATTAGTTTCTGAAATATGCCTCTGAAGAAAATCCTTTACTAAGTGTATAATTTTTGCAGACTTGTATAAATAAATAGGCTTAAAAATAAATATATGTTATGGTAGAGAAAATGTTTGAAATATAAAGCAAACTTTGTGGCTCTTTCCTGCATGTTTCTTCTCTTATGTTCCAAATAAGATATCTCACATTGTCTTCTGGCCAAACAGTCATTTAAAAGCAGAAAAAAGTAGCATTTTTTTGAAAAAAAACAACCAACCCCATTTCAAGCCTTAAATGCCATAGTGAGACTGCCGGAAAGAGTGATCCAAGGCTTGTGTCTTTAATTCATTCGGAATGTTAAGCCCCCAAGATGCTCCCCGCCTATGTGGCCCTGTTAGCTTTTCTCTGGGTTAGTAGGCAATTTTAATGGTATAAAATTAATATGTGGAAATAACAATCCTGATGTATGCTTTAACAATTGTAAAATTGAGGTATAAAAATAAACATTGTGAGATATGTAATGTTGCTAGAAATATTGTTTTTAAATGGAACTATTTATAATTCCATTCATGAATACAATTCCATTAACTGAAATTCTAGGTATATTTTGTGACTGGAAAATTGTAGTCCCTGTTTCATAGGAAAACTCTTAATTTGTATGTGGAAAAATCATGATTATTTAATTTGATTTATACATGGATGCTTCATATTGAAAACTCCTTTCATCTTTCAGCAAAGTAATTTTATGCCTTAACATTAATCTGAAAGTATTTATAAACTGATCGTCAGTGATTGTGTAGAATCTAAAACACATTTTCAATAGAGTAAAAATATTAGAGAGAACAAGGGGGAAGGGTGAATATGGGACAACTTACAACCCCCACCCTTGCAAAACAAATGAGTGACTTTATACAGAAGATATATGCAAATATCAAAAGTGTAGGGGAGGGGAGGGAAGTTGAAAGAGATTGTTTTAAAAAGTACTTTATTGCAGGAGGGAAGGAACACTTTCTAATTTTTCAGTGAACTTTTCTCATTAAGATCTGTATTTCACATTTAGATTAACCATTTCTTTACTATTTCTAAAGGCTATCATAGCATTAATGAAATGCCATTTAGCATGTATTTTTAAACATAAAAATAAAATACACTATAAACTGTATTCTAGTATAGGACATGATGCATTATTCCTAAATTTAAAGCTTTAGACTTCTGCTGTAGAAAAGTTCATTCATATTGCTTTAAAGGAAAAGTTCTATAATTTATTTATTTATAAATTACATTTGAAAATAAAGATTTTAATGCAAAACTACAATGCCTTTTCATAGATATATATAAAATTACAGGGCAGAAGTAATAATTAAATACTAGAATTAATGTAATAGAAAGAGTACTTGAGAACAACTATTTCATCCACTGGTGCTTCTAGTTAAGTGGCATTTGCCAAAAGCCTCCTGAGGTGATAGAGCAATTTAAAACAATATAATGGATGCTTTAAAAACAATTTCCCAGTTAAATTAGTGTTTTAACTGGTATAGTTTAAGGGATTTTAACAGACATAGTTTTAAATAAGTTTATACTTAACTTTAATAGAATAGCCAACTGACATGATTTTGTATATACAAATAGGTTAAAGATAAAATGAAATTTAAGCTATATCATAGAACTTCCTGATAGGTTTGGTATTTTCTTTTATATTTTTAATATAACTACCCAAATTCAAAAGACATTTACCTGGAATTAAGTTTAGCAATTTCAGATGGAAAGCAATCTAGCTTGAAGTACACTTGACAGAATCAATATGAAGTTTTCTTTAATGGCAGAATATGTATTTTAAAACTTGAGATAATTAATGATTCCATGCCTACATAGATTTCTTTTAGTTTCAATAGAGCAACATCTAAAACATATTAATGTACATGGGTCATAACACAAGTGTCATACATTGTGTAGAACAGCTATTATATTTTCATTTTCTAGGATTAAACAAAGCATCATTAACTTTTATTTCTATTAATACTATTTTCAAGTTCAGTAAACATAAGGAAGGCAAAGAGAATGTAATATATTTATATAAATACTAACAGAGCATCCATACTTTATAAACATGTTTCTACAAGCATTTTTGATAATATGTCTTTTGTAACATAGCTTCTGGTGCCCATGTAAACAATAAAAATAAATTTTTACACTGATTTATTCTGAAGATCTTGGCAAAAGTTGTTAAGAAGGGCCTTAATGAAAAAAATCCCCAATTCCACCCCTCCAAAAGGAAACAAATTGTCCTGACACAAATTTTCTATTTTCCCTCTCATTAATCTTTTTAATTATTTGTAGTACAAGGTGAAAAAGAAACAATGTTGCAAGAAATTATTTTATATATTTGTTTTACTATTAATATTGCACATTATGTACTAAAATTGCTTCATATATATGTGAGAAAAATGATCATATAGTATAGGCTCTCTGTTAATCAGAGGATGTGATGTTGATTCTATTTTAAGATAACCGACAAAGAAGGAAAAAAAATACTTTAATCAGATTTTAGTTAATAGTATTTATTTTTTAAACATTAAAATGGTAAATGCTCTTTTAATTTTACTTCACTGAACTTAATGGTTTCTTTTCCTAATGCTTAGTCACTTTGAAAATAAAAGTAAATGGAAATATTGTTTTCAGTAATATATACTTCTATGTGTATAACTTTAATGCTGTTAATAGCAGTCTTATGCATGCCCAAGAAATCACATGGAATTCCTTGAAAGGTAGAGGATTTGCATATAAACCAGTACTTGAAATGATACAGAAGTACAGAAAGTATGCATATTTCATTTTAAGTTTTACATGTTTTAAATGTTGCTTTTATGTAGTTTAATTTTAAGAAAACAATTGCTTACAAATTACAAAATATAAAGTTGCAATAATTCTTTTTCCAGTATTAATATTCTTCTGAGTAAATCAATATAAAATGAATTTTTAGAAGCATGCCTCCATATTGCACTAGCATTTAGAACAACTGAATCCTTAAAAACACAATCTAACACTTCCAATTCTAAAAATATAACTTCAAAGTAATTAACATTGATTTCAGTCAATCTTACTCCCAAGTACTGTGCTTAGAAGCTGGATGTAAAAGGTTTATACATTCATATCATATGGATGTTAATGGCTTGCTCTATGTACCTCTTTGTAATAAAGCCTTTCTGTTTTCTGTTTTGCATTTCAATGGTTCCCTCAAAATGTATTGTTTTCCAAAACCACCAAGTGACTTACCAACAACTTGCCATCAAGTTTCCTGCAGTTATAAACTAGTGATCATGGTCAGTTTACTTTCATCACTAAAGATAAAATTAATAGCATCTTATTTAAAATAATATTGTAATTTATTAATGATAATATAGTGTCCTTTGATTTATACCCAGTGTTTTAACTGATTCTTAAATATCCCTTTGCTGTATATTAACAGTGACATGTATTTGAACTACACGAAACAAAAAACTTAAAAAAAATGTTTTTGTTTTGATATATATTACAGTTGACATCATACATTTTGGCAAGGATTAGATTTTAATTTAACTGATTGTTTTTGCAAAAAATGTGAGTTGTGACATTTAAAGACCTATGAAACTTACTAGTGTTTCTAATTTATTTTTAAATTAGAAAAGTACAGACTAATTTCTTACAATATTCCTTAAATTCACTGATTACAGTATATTTTTATCTTGGCAATGCTCACTGTTCAGGAACAAAGATTGCATTTCTTTTGTATTATTAATTCTGTAAGTTCCCAGTCATCATTATCCCTGATGGTCACTCTCTTTTGTGCCTCAAATCCCAGTTTCTTTAGGTCTCTTGTACATCTATCTATCCTTATTTTTTTCTGCAATTAGTCTTTGTAAATAGTCCCCTCTAGAAAAGAATGACTTAAGAACATTGTCCTGGTGACACTGGGGCTACTTTGTAGCAAAGTGATTGTTTTTGTGTTGATCTCAATTAAAAACCATAGTATATATGTGGATTTGATGTAGAAAAGAAATATAAATAAATAAGAAATCAGTTAATATTTAAAGTACCACAGTATTTTAAGATTACAGTCTCATTTGGACCATTATCTTGTTGGTGTTAAATAATATCTTTCTAGAAATTAGGATTATGGAATTACTGTTCACATAAATACAGGAAGTAATGCTATGTAGTATATGTACTTGAAAATACTGTAGGACTTAATGTAGTAGGATTTACTTCTGAGTCAATATGCACAGGACTAGACTTCATATGGAAACATTTAGATGTAAATGGATTTAATCCCCCAGTCATGGAACTGGCAGTGCAATCCCATGAATAGTTTACCCAGAAATTTCTGCTAAATGGGACTTATTTTGTAGTAAGTGTGCATAATGTGCTTGTGTACATGCAAGCATGTTAATAGGATCCCAGCAATCTAATATTTTAAAAAGATTTTATTGAAATTGATGCTTCTAGCTCATGATAATAAATATCACATATTTGTAATATCCAAATAATTTTCTTTGAAGGACTAGAAGACCTTTTAAAAGAATGTTATATGGTTTTAAGTATCATTTTTCATTTATAGAATTTTCTTCCTGCTCTGCATGCCTATGCACACATACACAAAAGTGATTTATAAGAAAATTATTATGTTGCAAGTTCCCAAAAAAGATTTCTGCTATGCATTATATTGGGGAATATTCAAATGACAAATTGCTATGTTAATCACTGTTCAGTAATGCTTTCTGTAGGAAATGACACTCATTGTTTTCCTTCCCTTGTCTTCAGTCATCTATTTAGAAACATTCACTTTAGACTTTCAAGGACAGCAAAACTTTAGCCAAGATAACCTACATGCAAAGTACAAGCTCTAATAGTGGGTGATCTGAGGAGGCAGGGTGGGGGTGGGGTGTAAAGAGGCCTGCACATCTCTACTTTGTATAGCAGCTTTTTAAAAACTTACAATGTATGTCATGATTATTTTGCAACTAAAAGATGGCAATCAATTTTATATATTTAGGGCAATGTTATAGGATGATACTTTATTTAATACTGTAACTAAAGTATCAGTAAATAAGGCAGGTTTGCAAAAACATAAACATTGCCAAGTGATGCAGAAAATTGTCTTGCTTATCATTTAATGTGATGGTCAGATCAGTGGTATCTTGTGTTATTCCTTTCATCTTCTGTATAAAATTAGCAGCCTTGAAATAGCAGAAAAGTTGAAAGTAGTAAGCTTGAAATAGCAGAGAAGTGAAATGCTGTAAAGCTGCAGCTCTTTACTGAGCATATTTTGATGTTCCATTAAATTCAAAGGGACTTATTCCAAACATATATTAATGGTATTGTCATCCCACTCTAATCACTTCAGTTTTACGAGTAGCTACAATTCCTTTTTTTAGTCATAACTGCTCATAATAAATGAAAAACTGAAGATTTTTCTTTGCTGATTACCCTCAATTTCTTCTGATTTTTATATATATAAACAAATCAAATTTATTAAAAACTGAGAAAGATGCCCTTCCAAATTACCTTAGATAGCAAGAAAAGTCAGGTTGTTTCTAAGAGCCTGAGGCAGATTTGTTGGTTTTTCTCTTTTTTTGTTAGCAGTTTATATGCATATTGATATGTTGTGATATAGTGAAGCCAGGGTGAAAATAATAAACATAACAGGGTCCTGCAAATTTAGGAAATATGAAGGAATTAAAGTGAAGGAAGTAAAAAGCATCCAAAAGCTGAGTTGTTGGTAATTTAATTGATATATATCCAGGTAGTTTCCCTGGAACAAACGAAAAAATGAAATGTGTAAATTCTGCAGATGAAGCAGAATAAAATAAATTTAAGATGACTATGAATGGGAAAGAGGTAAAAATAAATCTTGTGGAATTCCTTAATGTTGCATCCTTAGTCTGACAAAGCGTGTCATGCAGACATGATTAAGATTAAAGAGTACAATAGAATAAAGGAAAGCTTACGCCAGAATAAAATAAAAGGCCATTGGACTCTTGTTGTTCATAAAATAAATGCAGCACATTTCAAAATCAAAGCATTTTTAAATAAGCAGAATATTGCAGATTTAATTGAGACCATGAAAAAAAGCCAGTCAATTCTTATTAAAGATATCTGAAATTATTGCCATTAGGAAAATATTAGGTCAGTAAAGAACTGAACCAGTGAGAACAATTATTATAAGCCTATTTTGAACTTTTAAAGTATCCCCCAGAATAAGAAATATGAGCTTTGCTTGTGCACGGGTGCCTGTGATGACAAAAATAGAAAGCTGCGGCTGATCACATCTCTAGGGCTGGCCCCAGATGATAGCAACTGACCTAACCTTGGTTGCCCGAAGCGCTCTCTCCACTGCGAGGAGTCTGAAATACACGGGGGGAAAAAATGCAGAGCGGGTGTGACCGAGCCAAGGGCCAGGAATCCATCAGCTCCGTTGGCCCCAAGAATCACAACGGCCTAAGGGGGGGAAGTGAGATGAATGAAAACACACGCGCGCGCACAACATTCCTCCCCCTCCCCCGCATCTCTCGGGAGCAGAGCGTGGTGTCATCTTTGTATGGCAGCCAAGAAACGTAAAAAAATGAATACGTCTTGTCCGGGCCTAGTCCCTCCACACAGCATGACTTCCTCAGACAAGAGGGAGGGCGACTGTGCATTCCTCCCTCCCTTCTTTCCCTCCCCGCGCACGCTCCGAATGTGCATCCGTAGGAAACGGCCAAAAAAAAGAAAAAAGAAAAAGAAAAGAGGAAGGCTCGTGGGCATCGCGCGCGCGACACGGGAGTTAAGGTCGCTCTCGCTCTACGGACGGCCCATGATTCTCGCGTGGAGGGAGGAAGAGCGGGGAGGAGGAGAAAGAGAAGACCGGGGAGTGAAAAGGCCTTCGGTTCTGCGGCCGCTGGCGCGTAGTCGGGCCTTCTCTGAGGAAGGTTTGCAGTGCGCCTGCGTGGAGCGGGCCTTGCTCTCTCGCTTTATTGCCTCGCTTCGTGGACCGCAGGGTTTTTGCCGCGACGCTGGCCCGTAACTTCAGACTCGTTCCTGTTGCCTGAGCTGAAAGACTGACGGATAGTGGCCCGGCCGAGCCGGCGCACGGGAGGAACTTCAAAGAAGCTTCTTCATCGCTGTTTTTTTTTCCTCGCCTCCCCGCCGCCAGCACCACTGCCGCTTCCAGCGGCCATGGGTCCGACATCCCTGTTATGGAGGCGGTACTGGCGGCGGCGGTGGCTGAGTGACTGAAAACCGAGTGCTGTGGGGGAGAAGGCAGCGGAGGCCACGGGGGTCTCCCTGGCGGTGTGTGGTGTCGTGCTGACGGTGTTTTTAACCCTTAGATGGTCTCTAGCGAGCCGTTGTTGCTGCCTGTGTCACTGGAGGGCGAGTTCTCCAATAGCATGAAGGAGATGATCGGCGGCTGCTGCGTGTGCTCCGACGAGAGGGGCTGGGCCGAGAACCCGCTGGTTTACTGCGACGGGCATGGCTGCAATGTCGCAGTGCATCAAGGTGAGTGAGAGGGCCCGCCTCGGCCAACCCCGTTCCGCCGCCCATTTACACGGGCAAGCTGCTTCCTGCGGCCTTCCCTTCCTCCTTCGCCCTCGCAACCCTTCAGCGTCATCTTAGCCCCGATTGCCCTTTCGGAGTATGTATGCCTATGCACGTTATTGCTGTCCCCGCCCGATAGCAAAGATCGAGTGGCTGTCTGCTCGCAAGCCCAGGCATTGTTTTAGGATTATTATTATTTTTTTTAAAAAAAAACAATGGTTGTGGGTTGTGCAACAGTTGGGAAAGGCTCGCTTTCCTTCTGTTCGGGAATTGCACGAGTCAGTTGCGCGTGTCGTCTTAGGTCGCTACTTCCTTATCCTGCATGTGCCTGCCCCTTCCTCCGCCCTCTGGTTAGAAAACAGGCAGGGTGGGAAAGGGCTGGGTCGTTAGCGAAATAGTCCACGAATGCAGAGTTCGGCGTAGGGGAAGACCGATTTGCAATTTTCGGTCTCTGCCTCCTAAATTGGAATCCGTTTTCCCGTTTGCACGCCGAGAGAAAGCTTGCAGCTTTCCTCACGCAGACTTCTATTCTTAAACCTGACGTGGAACTAGGTAAAGTGTTTGTCCAAGGGAGAGTTAGATATCATGTGACATCCACCCCCCACCCCCCGTTTTCCCCTCCCTCTCTTCCATGCTTGCCAAAGTGTCATTAAGCTGGATCGGGTCGGCTGGATAGGAAGACTTCCTGTTTGTGGTAGGAGCTTGATGGAGGAAGGGAGAAAAAGGGCCGCTGTAGAATTACTTAGCCTTTGATGATAGATTTGTTTGGATTACTGGAGGGAGTGCAATTGGCTGGTGCCCAGCTGTGTTGCTGTTTTGCTGGCTATAATGAGCACAGTGTGCATCTGTCTGTATCTTGGTGTTCTTGTTTCTTTTACTTTTGGAAGAAGTTGGGGTCACTTATAACTATATCACAGCACAAAAGGTATAAGGGTATTTAGTTGTTTTAAAAACACTTGTTAGAACTTTTGACAGGATCTCTTTCTTCCTGCAAACAAAATGTTTATATTTTTAGTTCTGTATGTATGTATATGTACTCTTTTTAACAGGTTTGCTAAATTTTAACAGCAATTGCTAAATAGCAATTTAAATTCATATATTTCATATAATCTTCTGGGAGAAAAGAGATATTAGGACAAATTTTCCAAATAAATGATGTAGAAGAATTTTTTTTAAACTGCTGTATGTACTCTTGATAATGAACAAGATTGAAGAATTGATATTGAAATTTCAGTCTTTATTAATTTTCCAAAAGCCTATACATTTTTAATAGCATGACATTTCATGGTAGGAAATGAGGAAATGGTGACCTTATAATATAAATGTGGTGTAGATATGTTTCTTACCCCATTTGAATGAAAATTAAATAGCTTTATCCAAAAACATATTGCTGGGGATTTTCTCAATATTGAGTAATGTGAGAAGAATATATTGCATATTTTATAAATATCAATGTTTGATGCAAATTGTTAGGATTTATGTTTTTCTCCTATAGAGACATTTATTTCACTGTATTTTCTGAATATGTTTATAGTAAATTTGCAATAAGTATCATATTTGAGATGTAATCCAACCATGGGAGCTACAGAATAATTAAACAGAAAATACAATGAGGATGATAGTAACTCTTACAGCATGCTATAATTTGATTTTTATGTGCTTCAATCATTTTTTGCATACAACATTTTGTGCTGAAAAATACATTTATATACTATGGTTTTTCAAAATAAGTCCAATTAATAAGTCCAATTAATTTAATTGCAAATAGTTTGTATCCTTAGAAAATAGCTTGAGGTGTTTGATCAGTTGATTCATAGTTTGGTTTCAAAAATATTCTCATGATTTACAGGAAGATTCAAGATTTTTCTAATGAGAATTAAATTGAATTCATTGTAAATGTGAGAAGGCATATTAAAAATTCCTTATGAAGTAGCTCTTCAGAGGGATTTTTTGAGAAAGTTCATCTTAAGAATCAGTGATTCCTGTAGCAGGAATTAATTGCTTAAGGGAATTAATGGGTGAAGGGAAGAATTTTATCATTGACAAATAGTTATCCTTCTTTTGATATTCTAATCTTCCATTGTAGGAAAATTAAAGAAATTTGAAATGGAAGAAAGTTAATATAAGACTGCAGAAATATTGTGGAATGACTGGCAAAGAAGGAAATTCAGAACAGTCTGCCTATGCTATAGAGCCGTGATGGCGAACCTATGGCATGCGTGCCACAGGTGGCACGCGGAGCCATATCTGAGGGCACGTGAGGCGTTGCCCTATGTCAACTCCAGTGCGCATGTGTGCGCTGGCCAGCTGATTTTCAGCCTTCCGGAGGGTGGGGGGAGGCCGTTTTCGCCTTCCCCAGGCTTCAGGAAAGCCTCCAGAGCCTGTGGATGGCGAAAAATGGACCCAACGGGCCTACCGGAAGTTCGGAGGCTTCAGTGAGGCCTGCGCGCATGCGCAGGGGGGCAGCGTGGGGGGAGTGTTGTACGTGCATGCGTGGGGGTGAAAGCATTGCCTTATGGTTGTGGGCACCCTTTTGGCACCCGAGCAAAAAAAGGTTCGCCATCACTGCTATAGAGTATGGCTGTGGGCTGTCATTTGACACCTGTTGCCTGTAAGAAGACATCTGCAATCCTTACAATTACATTAAAATGTTTTTTTTTAATGTTCAGAAATTAAAATAGGCAGAATTCTCTCTCCTATCATATCTCATGACATTTTGCTTGAATTCCCAAGTATATTTTGTGACATACAATTTTGGGTAATTTTGATTGGCTTTTTGATCATTTGATGGTTATCATTGTTTAGAATGCTGGAGTTTGGAGGAATTGCTTAATTGCCTTTACTTGCCTATTCACTACAGTATCCAAAAAATAACTGGTAGTTGTCTAATCTCTATTTGAGCACATCTAGTGAAAAGGAATCCATTAACCTATCTGGATAGTTAGATCCATTATCAAACTGCCTTTACTGTTTGAATTTTTTTCCTAACATTTAGTAGAATTATGCCCTCCTATAAAATTTATTATTCCAAATCTGTACTCTGGTATGAAAGAAAACAAATCTTAACTTTTTCTATGTAACATCTTTTTGATATTTTAGGAATGCTATCAGCCTGCCTCAGCTGACTTTCTCATGGCTGAACTTACCCAAGTCCTTCAGTCTTTCTTCATAGAACATTTTCTATTCCCCTGATCATCCTTGTTGCCTTCTCTGGATCTGTTTCAATTTTTATGAATATTTAAAGTGGTGTGCCCAGAACTGTACAAGTTCTTTAAGTAGTACCTGTGCAAAGCAGAATACAGTGGAATGATTATTTGCTGTGATTCGGAAATTATATTTCTGTTGGTACAACCTAAAGTTGCATTATACTTTTTTGCAACCATATCCCACGGCTTATATTCAATTTGCAGTTAATCACTTTATCAAGTACTTTCTCGCATGTACCATGCCAGATAGTCTCTATTCAGTACTTGTGCAGATAATCTTTTTTCTAAGTGATGAAATTTGCTCTTGTTTCTGTTAATTCTCATTATTTTACATTCAGCCAATATCTCAAGATTATTTCTTTTTTCTGTGTGGTGTCCAAGTGCTGTAGATACACTATCCAATTTGCTAAGGAATCATTGAGTTCTTTGTTGAGTACAATTTTTGAGTCAGCTTTGTATCCCCCTTAATTATATGCCATCCAGCCCATGCTTTCAGAATGGGGCAGTTGTAATATATCTGATTAATAATCATCATCATCATGCTTTGGTTGCTCATCAGCATGTCACGTGTTATTTTATCTAATGATTTGCTGAAAACATGATATATTATGTTCACAGAATTCCCATAATCTATTAAGGAAGTTGCCCAGTCTACATTTCTATATTTATCTAGATGTATGTATTTGTCTAACTTTTGATAATTGTTACATAGTTTTCAAGAATCTTGTGAAATAATCTTTTTACAATAATTTCAAAACTTTTTCCAAATGTTGATGCCAGACTAAACAGATATTGAACTCAGATGTGATATTAGATCTATGTCAGTTTTCTATATCTTTTTTTCCCTTTTGATGATGGGCAGCATTTTCAGACATTTGGCATTTTGTCAATTCTTTAGGATTTCTCAAAAATAATAACTATGTATTCTGCCAAAACATCAGTTAGTATCTTAAGTATGATAGGAAATTATTCATAGCATCCTTCTCTGACTCAGTTTATTCTTTTGTTTTCTGACTCCAATTCCATAACAATTCCTGACTACTTGTCTGTATGTTTCCTTTGTAACTTGGACCACTTCCTAATTTATGTATCCAGTTTTTATTTTCAAATATTCAATAAAGATGTTGATTTCTAAAGGCAACAATAGAGATACAAGCACTTTAACTTCTTTGTGCAATCCAGGTCATTGTCATGTCTGATGTTATTTCATTATTTGTACTTACAAAAAGCAGACTTGCTCAACTTACTGATCTTATTTTCATATCAATCTGCCTCTAAGACCATCACTTTTCTTATAGATAAAGAGAAGGGTAGCTAAAAATGAAAATACAGTAATATAAAGTTTATGTATAACTGTACAAGTTATGTAAACTTTATTTAGTGGTAAATCCAAATGAATTCACTCCAACATAATTTTCAAATTAATATGTATTTGATTCAAATGCTATTACGATGCCAAGTGATAAATTAAAACTGCTATATTATCTATACAGTGGTACCTTGATACTCAATTGCTTTGAAACTCATCAAATTTAGTACTCAACACATTCTGATGCAAAAATTTAGTCCTGGAACTAATAGTTTGTTTGGTATTCAATGCACAAATTAGAATCTGTTGTCAGCTGCCTTGTGACTTACTACTTTATTCCTTATGGGAAACATTTATTTGGTACTCATTGTTTTTGGTACTTTTTGCGCCTCCCAGAACCAATTATCAATGAGTACCAAGTTATCATCAGTATAACTAAACTGGATGTTTTTAGTCACATCACAGTTACTTTGCTTTGTAAGATAGTTGGATTTTATGCTGTACAATTGTCATGGACCAGATGTTCCATAATCTTCAATCACTACTGTGATTTCTATACTCAGTTATACCAGTGGCACATTAATTTCAGAGCATTTATATACATGCATGTATACATACATACATACATACATACATACATACGTAACTTCAATTTAAAACATACAACTAAAAGATTGGTGTGTATCCAAACCTAAAAGGAATAAATAAAATTGGCAGATATTACTTTCATGATGAAATGTGATAAAGTATATATGGGATAACTTGTTTCCTAGTACTGGGAATAGCATTCTGTGGTAGCACCAATACATTGATTACAATAGTTTTATTGTAGTATACTTATTAATGGAACTTACAGTATTATAATACTGATGGAAGTCTAAGTAGCTAGTTGGAAGGTAAAAGACATGTAGGAATATAGGTTGGTTAGATTTGATTGTTGTACAATGATATTTTGGGACGAATATATACAAGGCATTTTGAAGAATAATAAGCAATACTGTTTAATATATTATCAGAAACATAAGCATAATAATACTAGTAGACAAAGATGATGCTAAAGCTACAATTGAGAATAGTATCATATATAACTTGAAGACCTGGAAATGAATACATCTGTTTTTTCTTCCTCTGCTTTTTGTACCAGATTGCTTGATTAAAAATCAATTCATCAAACTGAATTTTTTATCCATTATTATTAGCCTTATAATGGTTTGATTTGCCCATTCAAACTTTTGTCTCCATTTTAGCTCCACAATATTCTTGTGACTTTCAACATACTCTTTCAACATACTCTTTCTTATTCTCACTCTTAGTTTCATGTAGTGGTTAAGGCATTAGGCCAGAAACCAGGAGGCAGTGAGGCATAAAGCCAGTTGGGTGACCTTTAGCCAATCACTTTCTCTCAGCCCTAGGAAGAAGGCAATGACAAAGCACTTCTGAAAAACTTTGCCAAGTTAACAGCAATTTCTGAGAATTGGAGACAATTGAACAGAAAAAAACCCAATCCCTAGATTAGGGGAAAGGTTATTAGGTTATATGCTTTGATAGATCTAAAAAAGAAGCCCTTGTTGGGAGAATCCTCAATTTAGCAACTTAAGATAAGTTAAAGATGAGGATTTGATTTGAACAATTTCTTTAGTTAGAATTTGTTATATGGTATCTATTAACATGCTCTATTAAAAAAAGGACTGATCAAATTGACTTTCAGGGCAAAAATATTATCAAAATAATTTTCAAGGTAAAACACCTTGTTGTATTAGTGTACATAGAATAATTGTAACATTGTAAATAGAATTAACGAGATTTCTAAATATATATTTAATATTTATAAATTACTTGCCTTCCTTAATATTTACATATAAATAAATTACATTGCAGGTAATTTAATTCAATGGTATATTTTGGGTATAGGTCAGTAATATATTTGCATATATTGGTTTTTGTCCCCAAAACAGCATGCTACGGAATTGTGCAAGTACCCACTGGACCCTGGTTTTGTAGAAAATGTGAATCTCAGGAAAGAGCAGCCAGAGTGGTAAGTCTGAATTAGTCTGTATAATTTACAACATATTTATAACTATTTCTACTGGCCGATATATATGCATACTGAAAATGAATTATATTTATCAGGGAATGACAGTTTCTCTTTCATCAGTCAATAATGGGAGTAAATAAGTTTCAAAAAGTAAGCATTCTATTTTTATATTTTTGCCTAGATGTTTTAATTAGTTCTAGTTTCAATTTCAAAGTATAGAAAACCAGACAGGGCACCCATTTTTACTTTAAATGATATATATTCCATGACTACATTCCTTCCTACTTCCACCCCCCATGTACCCCTTCAGAGGGGAAAAATGACCTGTGAGTAAAAGTGCACTTTTCTTTTTCTTTGAATTTCTGCTATAAATTGAAAAATAATCTAGATGCCAAAGTTTTCTACTAGCAGCTTGAAAACATGGGAGGTTGCTTCTTCAGCATCTATTAGTTTCTGGTTTTTGCATCAAAACTGAAACTATTATAAATATGTTATGGAAGTTTAAGAGAGGCAAATCTACTCCTAGATTTTGTTCATTTTATTTCTGTAATTGACATATAGATACTTGGGAGTAAAAATCGCAGTTCCAAAAGATAATTTCTACAAGTATTATCAATGCATTCTGACAGTTTATTATTGGAAGTGGTATAAAAAAGAAAGCTAAGTGTGATTGGAAAAATGCATGGAATCTTAAATTCCTATTTTCTGTTATACTATTTTTTTTTGAAACAGGCAAAGATGATCCACTGTTGTGGTAGATCAGGATCTGTAACTTCAAAATTATAGCACTGAATTATGTTTGAAAAAAGCTAACAAAATTTTAAAGATGCCTGCACTTGTACATCATGCTAAACCATAACTTAATATAGCATACACAAATAGAATCTCAGCAGGTCTTCTGTTCTGTTCTGTTCTGTTCTGTTCTGTTCTGTTCTATTTTGTTCTGTTTTCCCTTCTTTAGTGTATTAATGGGAGAAATAATTGTCTTTTTCTTTATGCAAATTGAGAGTTACGTTAAAGTAGGTCAATTTCAAACTTCTGAAACTGGTTTTTGTAATTATGTTACTTAAATATAAACTATAATTCAGAAGTAACTTACATAGCTAAATGGAAGCTGTTTTCTGATCTGCAGTATTTCACCAATGTATGCCACATAGATGCATTGGTTCTATAGTTCCTAAATTACATAATTACATTACTGAGAATTGGGTTACTATTATGTTGGAATTACACCAAATTGGGAAAGGTTACTTTAGTGCATAATGTAAGATACAATTATAAATATTAGGTTATATTGTAGGATTTGCTGTCTATTTTCTAGATTTAAATTTCCTGTGCACAAGAACAGAGCTCTTTTTCTTTATGATCTCTCTTTGTCTACTATATGGTAGGTTTCTGTAACATTCTCATTGTCTTTTATAAACCTGAAAGGATACTTAGCCTATTATTGGCAATATATTAGGACATTGACTGATTTATTTTATTTACCAGATTTATTTAATAAGAAATAAGTGAGGATGCAATGAAGCTTAAGAATTCAATTCAATTCTGTTGCAGTTGATTGCTATTTTTTATATTTGTTACTGTACTTATATGTTCAGTGTTGTAATTTTTTCAATTATTTGATGTTTTGATGGACTTGATATCTACTACATCTAGATGCAGCTTAGCGCATTGTTTTCTTGTGAGTCAGTTAAGTCCTTTGGTGGCATGCATTTTTAGGATGTGTATATGGTATGGTGTGGCAGTATATACTGTATACTGCTTTGCTTTCTTTAGATGAATTATAGTAGCTTCTTACTCAAGAAACAGAAGAAACAATAGGCTGGGTTCACACATCATGCTATGCTATGCTTTATTTCACTGTGGGCAAGATTGATTGGGGTGTTAGAGCTCAATTCCTGTTCCTTTGGGGACAGTCTGGTTGTGGTTAGCAATATGGACATTGAAAGAGAGCTGAAATGTGGATCTGTATGATCTATATGTATGGTGATGCTGAATACTGCATTCTTTATGGTTTTTCTGCTTTTCAAAAGCTCTTTGCTAAAAGAGAGATGAAACATTTATGGAAATGTAGATAGATGGTTTACTAAATCAAGCAATTTTCAGAGAAAGGACAGTAATAATGATTTGGAATGCATGTATGCCTCTCAGGTTTTTTTTTTTAATGCATCACTCTTATTTGATATAGTTGGATATTTGGGTAGCTGATACAATAAATACAGATTTCTGTGTGAGCCTTGGCTTTTATCCATGATTAGAAAAAGAACTTTATTTAAATGTGGTATAATATTTATAGTTACTGTAATCCATTTTGATCATTTTTGTAAAGCCTTTGAAAGGATCCTCAACAGGACTTGGGTCAAGGTAACTATTTTTGCAATGGTTTTGCCCATTCCCACACTAATATTTGTTCCACTTCATTTTCTAAGAATAAATTAGAACTGTAAATATCCTTATACGGATTAATTTCAGTACCTGAAATATTATTGTAACAATAGATGTGCAAGTTTGCAAGGAGGAATGCTGAATTAGTTCCATTCTGACATTTTTTTTTGACTGCCATCATTTTCATTTAGATAGTCTTCGGTCAAGAAGTACTTGTGAATATTAATTTATTTTGCTTGTAACTAGTTCTTGATTTAATTTTTATATACAGTGTACATCACGAGTGTCAAACTTGCCATGTCACGTTACTGTCACGTGATGTATCGCAATGTTTTTCCCTTCATGGAATGGGTGGGTGTGGCCTGGGGTGGGATGTATCCGGCCCGCTGGCCACCAGTTTGACACATCTGGTGTACATGGTTTGATTTTAAATTCTGTTCCATGTTTTTATTACATGTATTATTGTTCATACAATTATGCAGAATCCTGCTCAGAACCTTCTAGAGCTCATGTGTTGCTTGGTTGGCAAGTCCATCCCACAAATATGTCACTCAACAAGGTATGGCTCCTGCCAAGCTTTTTGATTGCTTTAACCATCACAGTATTTGCATATTTATGCTTGAAGTTATTATTTCTCTAGTTTGCATAAATTCTTCCTTTTAAAAACTTTTTTCCTTAAAATTTT
Source organism: Thermophis baileyi (assembly GCA_003457575.1). Taxonomy (NCBI): domain Eukaryota; kingdom Metazoa; phylum Chordata; class Lepidosauria; order Squamata; family Dipsadidae; genus Thermophis; species Thermophis baileyi. Next base: position 640,838 of record QLTV01001474.1, read on the forward strand.
TAAAATTATCTTCAAAACTCTATAGATACGTTCATCAGGACAGGATATCCTTCTACTGCAAGCTTTCAGTGTTATGACTCTCAGGGACTCATTTACTTGTCAGCATTGTTAGGCATTTATTAAACAGGCTCATCAAAATCATTCTTTTAGTTTGTGAGTCTCTCTTTGAACTTCCTGAAACAAACATTAAGGGTAGTAGAATCCAAAGCTATCGTAACTCCTTTGTTCTTCTTTATGCCTCCTACCATATCTCCAAAATTGTCTGGCAGCTTCCTTGTCTGAGAGATCTGCTGATCTCCGCCTCCTGTAGAAGACACTTAATGTCTGTGTTGCACTATTGTTGGCCCCAAAAAATTCCTCTTTGAGATTCAAAACTTTCTAAGAGGTCTACCCTGCCTCATTCCAGCCAGAACCAAAAGAAAACAACTGGAACTACACAAATCAGGGCCCTCTTAACCTCTGGGGCCCAAAGCTTGGGGGAACAGCTAGGTCTTTAATGCTTTAAGAAAGGCTAATAGGGTCAAACTATCTGGATCTCCCAAGGGAATGCTGTTTCATAAGGCAGGCAGTATGATAGGATTATCTTTATCCATAAAGTTATTTCCTTCCAAAATCAGTCTTAATCTTCCACCTGAATCAGAACATTATATTGCCACATTTTGCCAATCACTCAAGTCACTGAAAGTTTTTGGATGTCTACAATGTTCTCATATTTTACTTGGAGTACAAGATATTCTTTTGCTGAAAGCAAATTTTATTTCTGGTTTTTCTGTGGCATTTAAAGGCCATAGATAATTTATCCCTTAGCATTCTCCAAATGGAGGTGGCGATCATGTTTTGCTATGAGTTAGCAAAACAGCCATGCCTCCTTTTTACTTGTGCTCACTTTTCAAAATTGATGGTAGCATTATCATTATTCCCCTATGGCGATTCCATAGTGAACTTATGCTGGGTAGCCACATGGTCCAGCCTTCCCCTTTTCATATCCTTCTGTAGACTGGACCTCTATTCCTACAGAGTTGCAAGGTTTGGAAGGGCTATTCCTATTGTGGCAAGACTCTCTTCCAGGTAAGAAGTTGTTACTAATCCATGTGTGTGAATCTCACAGACAACAGTGAAAAATTGGTTGCTTAGCTATCACTTCAGTTCTTTGATTGATTGTCTGTGAATTTACACAACCCACACTACTACACCACTAGGTGTCAGATGACTATTGTTCCTTTGGTTCTGCTGCATCAGTTTTAGCAACTCAAGGGACTTGGTAGAAGCTTTAGTTTAAGATATTTGCAATTGAGAGTTTGTACAGGGTCATAAGCCTTGAATGTGAAATTGTAAAAATCATTTAAAGAATGATTGTAATTAGAGGAATGTAAGTAATTCATAGCCACCTGAAGTACTGTCTCATGGAAAAATAAATCTGTATTTAATAATATAGTATGTGAAAAGATAAACTCAATATGAGAGAGCATTAGGAAGGAATAGGAAATACAATGGGGTCCTGATTGTATTTGTATAAATCTCTACTGTATGGGATGATTGCACCTAGCAAACAATTTACAGTTTGAGTAAATGTATGTATATATTTAGTTTAAAATGCAGGTAGTCCTCATTTAGTGACTATAACTGGGCCTGGCAACTTACTTATCAAGTGAAGTGATCAATAAGTGAAATTGCCACTATTCATGATCTTATTTAAGCTTTCCTTTGCTTTGCACTCCATGGTTGTAAATATGAAAATCAGTTGTAAAATTACTTTTTCATCATTGTTGTAACTGCAAATGGTCATTGTATGAGGCAGTTACTAAATGAGGACTACCTGTATTGTATAACTGCCCATCTTAGAGCACATCTCTGTGTGGTTCATAACTGTGATAAACTACAAAAACTAACCATAGTTATACAAACTGAAAGTAAAACTCTGGAGTCTCAGACATTCTGTTAGAATGCCCTGATAACCATCCATAGGCTCCCCTGCACTATATCCTAGTGCATGTCAGAAAGAATAAAAGGAGTCAGATTCCTTCAGCAGAGGATCTGCACCAAGTGGAAGTCTGAGCCTTGTATTTGGGGCTAGAATTCTAGATCAGTATAAACATACTTCTCTCTTGAAACAAAAGTAATTGGCATATTTTAACAATACAATGTTCAGCTTTATTAAGATGTACTTTAGGATTATCCTCACATTTTAAACTAGCAGGTATATCTAGCTTTCCAAGAATATCATAGAACGTTCTTTCCCCAAATAGTTGCTGTTATGAGTATGATTAGTTAGGCTGGATGAAAATTAATTTTATTAAGTTTCAATATCGGTGACATACATGAAAATGGAAATTTAAAATAAATGCAAATTTAATTTAATTATTCAGTACTTTTTATCTAGTCTTCCAAAAATCTTTCTTTTTCAAACCTAATCTTCCTTACTGCTCTTCCATATGTCAGTTTCTCCATTCTCTGTTGTTTAACACTACTTTTCTTTTTCCATTTACTTTTTGGGTCACATAGCTTCCTTTTTCTATAATATTGTATTATCTACACTACACTTGCAGAACTTCTAGAGAGGAAAAAGCCACATTGAGAAATTAAAAATAATCACAGGCCACAAAGGAATACCTGGCATGCCAATCAGCTGTTTGGCAGCTAGTAGCACAGTGATAGGGAGGGTGCCGGTAATGTTGATGAGCCTTGAAGGTATTGAGATGATCAGTAGTGTGTCTTGGCGGGTCCTTGCATTGGGAACATTGGCAGCAGGGGATTTAATGAATTTCAGAAAATTCCAGCAGGCCGCACAAAGCTGTTTGGCTGGCAAATCCCATGTTGTGCAGACTTGCTCCAAAGTCTTGTCATAGATGCTGTAGTGTGATTCCCAAATGCCACATACCTGGCACACCAAAGAGCAAGAATCATGTGCATTTCAAAAAGGCCTCTTTAATGCTAGTCTGAGAAAAAAGAGTAAATTCACAGTCAGACTCCTAGTAAATTAATTAAGGTGGAGTCTCTTTCAGATGTTTCCTTTGCCTGACCCTTATATCTTGGCTGTGTTACCTTTTTTCACCTAAACTGTAGTTGTCTTCCTTCACTTTCTTTTGAGTCTCTCACAGCATTCCCTTTTACTGGGCAATGGTAATAAAGTCTGACCTTTCCTTTTTCTCTTTGAAATATGCTGGCTAAGTGGAAAAAATGAAAATGAAATAAATATTAGGTGTGAGCAAGTGCAAAGGAAAATGTCTGTGGCTGAAGTGCACCTGCAATAATCATTATCTACAATTTACCCTGTGGAGGGTTCTTCCCCATTGCGGATATAATGAATTATTCCTTTCATCACTTCCAGTGTGCATTGGTGTGGTTGGCTGAAAAAGATTGGAATTGTAGATTCGAGGAATATAGATTTGGGGATGATTGTTATAAAATATGAAGATACTGTGTTTTATTTAGTTTTTAAAATTATCTTTCAAAATATTGAAAATGAAGAGATATAAATATCTAAGAGATCTCAAAATGCTTTACACCGGTATCTTCACTGAAGTTTTTCTTATGAAGAAGCATCTGCAGTAATCTATCTCATGTTGGAGTTGTGTACACACAGAACTAAAAGACTTAAGAAGTTTTTCTCATCTCCCATGGATCAGTGTAAATTCATATGGAACTAGTAACAATAATGGGAAAATATGGAGCTCTGATTAAGGCAAAGGAAGTTTTTTAATGCATGAAAAATTCTCTTACTAATGTCTTTCCTTAACTGGAAAAACTAAATTACAAGTTAAAGATATTTCATACATTATGTTTTTCTTTTTTTGCTGTTCATAATTGTGTTTATTTTCCTTTAGAAATGTGAGTTGTGCCCTCACAAAGATGGTGCTTTAAAAAGGACTGATGGTGGGGGTAAGTATTTAAAAACTTTTCTTTCAAATTCTTTGCTTATGAAATTACATTTTATATAACTGCTTACCTCTTTTTATTTAGTTCTGTTTCTGAACATATATAAACCTGTCTAGAAGTGAAACATCTTGAATGGAATATGTGATGCTTGGCTTGATTGTTCTGTTATTCTATCTGAATGTTATTTTAGTTCCTTTATATTTAAGCTTTTAACCACTTATAACCTGGTCAGTCATTTTTCTGAGTTGAACAGCCATATAAATCAAATTAAAAAAGAAATAATACAATTAACTGGTATTATGAGTGGTAAAAGCTTTTAGGTTACAATCTGTACATTTTTCGAGACAGTAAAAATCTCGTAAATTTTTGTATACCATTTATTGTATTTGGTAATGTAAATGTTCATCAGTATAACATATGTTTAATTTTACATATGGGCATGAATTTGAGAAAATCATTTTCTTCCTTAATTCATATCTTCTTACACATGGTAAATAAGAGAATAGAATTATATTAGAGGGCTGTATATAAATTGTAATCTGAATTGATGCAGAAATTCTTTAGTGAACTTTATAATTCCATCTGAAGCTTTAATTTACTGCTCTCAAGTTGCATGTTTAAAATGAGGTGCAAGTATTCAATGATACAGTAATGTAAAACTACTTTAAAATTATTATCTTCCACTTCTGCTTTGGCAAATTGTGGAAAGAGATGAAAATCTTTCTTTTCCTACAAACTGATCCTTACAAATGAAAATAAATTCAGGTTTGCTTTTTAAATATAAATTTCATAACAAAGCACTTAACTCTGCATTCTAGTCTTAACTTTCCATTTAAAAATCCACAGCATATTTAGTAATTACAACTACTTCAGTATAAAAATAGCAATGCTAATTTAAAGCCAAACATAATAAACTATGTAGCAATTCCATAGAACAATAGAAGTGTAAATCAGGCTCTGATGTTTCTAAACCCTGGTAGAATAGTAGTTTTTGTTTAATGCTGAAATAAGGAAGGAGGGAGTATAATCACCATAAAGAGGAAACTGATAGTTGCTGTGCCACTGCTGAGAAGGCCTTACCATGTAGCCAAACATTGTATCTGGTACAGAGCAAATACTTGAAGTAGTGAAGAATTTGTAAGTGGTTCACTTTGCAAAAATTGGACTTTTAGCATTTCCTAATTTAAATTAATCTGAGATTTATAATCCTAGCAGGATTATAAAAAATAATTTTACCAATTTGTTGAGTGCAGAATTCCAGTTTTCTTACTTCAGATTTCTCTTGTCATGGCTTCCTGAAATATAATGTATTTAATACACCTGTTCCAGAACATTATTTGATAAAATGTACAAAAGTCAATTAAGATTAAAGTAATAATTTTTGTTTTATGTATGATTTACATATGTACGCACACAAGTGTGTGTTTGAGGGGTACACATACACACACCCACACACCCACACCTCTCTATTGGCTCATATATGCATATGATATCTTTACAGTGTTTAGCTCCTAGGTTTGTAATTATACTGCTTTGCTTTAGTGGTTATAAAACAGAACTTGTAAATTTTTAATTTCATTATTTAAGACTTCAAAATGTGCTTTATTAGAAGAAGTCAACCTTTTTCATAATTATTTTTTATTTAGTGATTTATTAGCATGATATTTTTTCATGAATTTGAATATGGATTAAAGGTTGGATGTTTACACAAATTCTATCTTTGAATAAAAGATGGATGGTGTTTTTTAATGCTGCTTTTAAGAATTTTCACTTAAACTTCGCTGTTTGTGTGTGCAATGTTGCTACTCCATGAATGAATCCTTTAGTTAATGCTTGAGTGGATGCTGTGATGAATGTTGTAATTGTAACCAGTTATAATGGAAGAACACAAGCACCAAGTTTTCTGATAATTAAGATTACTTTCCCTCTGGATTCTATGGATGCAGTAGATTTTTTGGAATGGTTTCTGCTGCTCTACTGGAACTCTGGTTGATTTCTAGAAAGCACTTAAGGGTAAAAACATATGATGGTCGTGGAGAAGACTTACAATAATCTGATGTCTTCTGCATGTTTTATTCTATAATTCCCTTGATCCTTGCGTACCTATCATAATCTAGACATGATATGAACTGTAAACTGAAATAAAAAGGATAACTCATTTTAGAAGTTTGCTTTAGAAAATGTACTTTTTTGAATATTCTGGTATGTTAGATACTTTGTAAAAGTGAGAACACATGATATGGAAAGGTAAAATAAAAGTTGAGGCAAGATGAGCATGGGTTTAAATCTATGTTAAGGGTTACTCTTTAGAGATAATAGTGAATACATTTATTATTACAATTCTATCCTACCTCCAAAGTGTTTAGAAAGTAAAATGGTATTATTTAAAAACAAATTATCTTCCATTATGTTTCTCACAGGAGAGATGGTGATATTTATTTTATGATGATAGGGGAATCTAGCTGAGTAGACTTCTGTCAAGATTATGATTACTTTCTGCCCTCTCTTCAGGAAATTTTACCATGGACCAACTGATGGTAATGATCCTCTTGGGCAAGGAAAGCAGGTCCATCCAAAGAATCTTGTATGTTAATGAGTAAAGTTGTATGGTGATTATAATCTGCCTTTCTTGTTCTCTTACCTTTTTTTTAAAAACCACCTTTTATCTGTCCAGTGCCATCTAGTGGAGCTTTAGTGAGCTGCGGATAATGTGTTCAACCTATCTAACTTGATGTTTACTTTTGAGATTTTTCTAGATATATACTCGTTTATTAGTGTGTTTTCCATAACTTACATGGATAGTATTTTATGCTATATGCTCTCTCTCTATATATCTATATCTTGGGAGATACATATTTGCCATATATGGCTGCACTCAAATTTTAAAATAAATATAAATGATATATCAAACATTGCATTATGTATTCATGTTAATAGTTTTGTATTATTAGAAGAGATACTCTAAACATTTAGAAATATCTTCAGAAGTCTCTTCTTAATCATGCATGGCTAAACATGAAAATCATTCCTAGCTTTTCCTAGATGTCCCAAAGGTGCTTTTTCAAGAAGCAACTGGACTTTCTGGTTTTTCTTTGAAGACGTTTCGCTTCTCATTCAAGAAGCTTCTTCAGCTCTAGGGTTTTTTTGCAGAAAAAAAATTCACAACAAAATTGTTACACATTGTTTTATGTGTTTTGAATCACCAAAGTTCAGATTAAAATCTTGAAAAATTGTGAACTATCCTAAAGATAAAGGACAGAGATCTAGTGTGCAGAATTGCTAAATATGAAGGCAAAGGATGCATCTTGATGATTTGTTTGTAATTGTTCTTAGACTGTGGTGACTTTTCACACCTTTTGTGTGCTTAGTTACTATCCTTCCACTTTCAGTAAATTGTTTCACTTAATCTTGTAGTATTGCATAATTATTTTTCATCTGAGGAAGTAGCAAAAGCATCTTAAATCTTTTTTGTATTTCACTCTAATTTAAAATCCAAAAGGTTTCTGTAGTTATAGCCAGATTTCAACAACAAACAATCACTATGTACATTTCGGTTTGTTAGTCTTGTTCCAACTTGCATATTTCAAATGCCTTTTCCTGTTTAACTATCCTCAATTATGGCAATTTAAAGACAAAATTAGTAACCATATAGCATGTTTTCCTTTTTATAACATGTTTTCCTTTTATGTAATTTAGAGACTCCGTTGTAAGGGAAATTTATAAATTAATTGTAAGGAGAAATCTAATCTCTCCCCCCCTCTCTCTATGTATGTATGTATGTATGTATGTATGTATGAATGTATGTATGTATGTATGTATGTATGTATGTATGTATGTATTGCTTTGTGGTAAAATTGTTTTTAATTTATTTGGAAGCCTACAGTATACACAGTGAAGTTCTTTAGTTTTGTTAAATGTAAAGGCTTTGTTGGGATTGAAACCTAGTCCAACTGGATAATGATCAGGAATGCTGTAGAACAGCATTCTTTGTTAGTTTTATAGCAGGATTTCTGAAAAGCATCTGCTTAGTTGAAAGTCAGCTTAACAATACAGTAGTTTTGTTGTCATTTTTAAAGATTTGACTGGGGATCTCCTAGTTTATAAAGAATGTCACACCTAGCTTTTGAGTCAGCATTTTTCTGAGTTCCCTTAAATCTACATTATACTTTTATTTATAAAAATCTTAGTGCAAAATTAGGATGCTAAACTGTTATCCTTAGAAAATACATACATACGTAGGTACATAGGTATGTACGTACGTACGTAGGTACGTACGTAGGTAGGTACGTACATACGTACGTACATACATGCATACAAATATTTAATAAGTCTCCATGTTGAGTTTCAAGAGGCTAGGTTTGCCATGTAGTAAGTTTTGATATAAATAAACTAATGTAAACTTATTTTGAAAAAGGTTCCTATTTTCAAAAGTAACATTTTAAATGTTGGGAGATCTGTAACTTTGTAACTTTATTGTTTACATATTCAACATAGGCATTCACCTTGTGTATGAATAAAATTGGATTAAGCCTCTCAGTCTCTTTGTGAAGATTTATAAACAAAGTAAAGCATCCCATCACAGGACATGTAGAAAAAAAAAAAGTTATAGATTTTGATAGACTATATAGCTTTAAGCATTATTCTTGAAACTGTTCATAAATACACCATTGCACATTTAAACATACCGGTAGCACTCTTTCTTAAAGCCTAAAAGATCTACTGTGAAACCATGAAATAGTGGTGTACAGTGTGGAATTGATCAGTATTTTTCAAAATCTGTTTCTTTGAGTACATGAAATAACATCATTACTTTTGGATATTAGAACAATCTGTTTCAAGTGTGGCATTTGTCAAGTGTGGTATTGGTGGTATTGGTCAGCATCAAGCCTTTTGGTAGTATGAGGCTGGAGTCCAGGGAAGTTTTACAGTTTGACTATGTGGGAATGTGTTGTGTTCAATGGTAGATCAGTAAATGCATTACTGTGTGTGTGTGGTGGTATGGTTCAAATGATTAGTGACATAACAAAATGATCTGTCCTTAACTCTCTCTATCATACTTGCATCGTATAAACTACATAAGTTCTCCAGAAAAAGTAGTTTTGATAAGAACACTTATGGTAAATTCTCCAGAAGAAAGTATTTTGACACATAACTTCTTATAGCAGCTAGCCAGTTGCTTGTTTTCTTTGCCAGTAGCAGTCCTAATAAGATTGAGATTAGCTTCGTTCTTTCTACTACCCAGACTGTTGGGGTTAATAGTGTACAGCATGAATTGATTAAGTGGATTTCATTTCTACCGTCTTCTTCAGATATTCCTATTAGACTTTATGACCAGATTGTAATGATTAATCAGAACCAAGCTACAACTTGGAAGACTGTAAGTTCTAGTCCTGCTTTAGTCATGAAGCCAACTGGATGACCTTGCGCCGGTCACTCTCTTTCTAAATTGTTTGAATGACTATTGAATAGGACTAGCTGGTCTGCAATCTGCAATTGGATATTCTTTTAAAATAGCTGTAGATATTCAAAGTGATAAAACATGGGTTCAGCTAATCAACATTAGCTGATACATTTCAATATCAATGATTTCAGGATTGCTTTTAATATTTCTTGTAATCTGCAAAACAATAAGAAAGGATTACATTTAACTAATTTTAGATTCATTTATAGCTATATCCTGCAAGATCCTATATTTATTTATTTATTTATTTATTTATTTATTTATTTATTTATTTATTTATTTATTCATTTATTTAGTTAATTAGTTTTATGCCATCCATCACTACCAAGCAACTCTGCATGGCTTACAACACCATAAATAAAGGGGGGGAAAATCAGAATTAAAACATTAGACATTAAAAATTAAAATCTTAAAACTAATGTTAAAATGGATAAAAAGAACCAATGTGTAGATGGGGTGGAGGAGGAATCTTCTGTTAATCTACTAGCCACCTCCTCCTTCTGGGATCCAAGCCAGTTGGAAAGCCAGGTTTTCAGTTTTTTTTTGAAGACTAAGAGGGTGCGGGCAGATTACACCTCAAGGGGGATTATATTCCAAGGGCTCTTCTAGCCAGGACTGCAATCTGCTCTTCAAGCAGGAATTGTGAGTCTAGGAGGACCCCCAATTGACACTGGGTTTGTCTGGGGAAGTGCAATCTATTAAACTCCTGGTTCCTGAGGCTCCATGTACCCAAAGTCTTACCAGGGTTCAGCTAAAGCTTGTGGTTCCCCATCCAGGCCCCCACAGCCTCTAGGCACCCTGAGAGAGCAGCACCAGTAACACTTGTGTCACCTTAGACGGAGACACAAAGTTTAGTATCATCGGTATACTGATGATATGTTATCCCATGTTATTGGATGATCCTACCCAATGGCTTCATGTAGATCTTAAAAAGAGCAGAGAGAACACAGCTCTGTGGCATGCCACAAAGAACAGCTGCAGACTAGATCTCTCACTCTTTATTTATTAATATGGCTGGATGTAGGACTCTGGTGATCAAATACACTGAGATTTAGTAGAGAGAAAAATATCAGCATATTTAGGAATTCTTTAAATGTTTAAATATTTTTCTTAGACTAGATGCATAAGATCAGTATAAATATAATGATTTGATAAAAATGATGTGCATTTAGTAAATGCTGATGAAAAGACAGTTTTTTAAAAAAAGCAGATGCTAAGAGTGGTAACGTGGTTCCTTGGGAGAAAAGCAGCAGGAGCTACTTTCAGAAGTGATTTGCAACCTTCCCTGCCTATTTCCCCACTGAGTTTGCTTGTGGGAAGCTGGCAGGAAAAGTAATAAATGATGATCACATGACTATGGAGATGCTGCACCGGCCAGAACTGTGAAGATCAGTTGTAAGTAGCACTCATTCATTGCTGTTGCAACTTCAGCATAGTTGTTAACTGAGAACTACTTGGAAATTGTGAAAAATGTTTAATTGACAAGGGAAAAGAAGTGTACATAGACAGTTTTATTCAAGAACATGGCTGATTTACGTTTTGGACCCTCAGCAGAAAAAAAAACATTGCTTTCTATTGTTGAAAAAGGGTGGGATGCATTAATGCAAACACTTGTTGTAAATGGTTATGATTTTTTAAGGAAATAAAAATTGTATCAGTGACTTTTCTGGAACCCCAAAGCTTTATCTATTACATTCTCTACACCTTCCATGCTGCACACTGATTGTTCAGTTGTTGAGAGCCTATACCGGTAGTTGTTCTAAGTTTTGGTAAACTTGATTTGAATTTTACTTTACTTTATAATTTTATAATTTTCTGTTAGAAACAATAGCTTTGTGCTCTTAGTAAGTAGAAGGATATTTTAACTACCTTTATCTATCATTATTGGTTAACATCAAAGGGTGCCTTAAAATGTTTCTCATATAAAGCTAAATTTCTATAAAAAATCTTTCTTACAACAGACTGAGTATATTATATGAATGTTTTATATTTAACAGAACAGAACAGAATAACAGAGTTGGAAGGGACCTTGGAGGTCTTCTAGTCCAACCCCCTGCCTAGGCAGGAAACCCTACACCACTTCAGACAAATGGTTATCCAATATCTTCTTAAAAATTTCCAGTGTTGGAGCATTCACAACTTCTGGAGGCAAGTTGTTCCACTGATTAATTGTTCTAACTGTCAGAAAATTTCTGCTTAGTTCTAGGTTGCGTCTTTCCTTGATTAATTTCCACCCATTGCTTCTTGTTCTGCCCTCAGGTGCTTTGGAGAATAGTTTGACTCCCTCTTGTTTGTGGCAACCCCTGAGATATTGGAACACTGCTATCATGTCTCCCCTAGTCCTTCTTTTCATTAAACTAGACATACCCAGTTCCTGCAACCGTTCTTCATATGTTTTAGCCTCCAGTCCTCTAATCATCTTTGTTGCTCTTCTCTGCACTCTTTCTAGAGTCTCAACATCCTTTTTGCATCGTGGTGACCCAAACTGAATGCAGTATTCCAAGTGTGGCCTTACCAAGGCATTATAAAGTGGTATCAACACTGCACGTGATCTTGATTCTGTCCCTCTGTTAATGCAGCCTAGGACTGTGTTGTCTTTTTTGGCAGCTTCAGCACACTGCTGGCTCATATTTAAGTGACTGTCCACTAGTATTCCAAGGTCCCTCTCACAGTTACTACTATTGAGTGAGGTATCACATATACTGTACCTGTGCATTTTGTTTTTCTTGCCTAAACGTAGAACCTTACTTTTTTTTTCAGTAGATGTTTTTTTACGTTTCTCTATTAAATGATACACAACTAAAAAATTATGATAAAATGATGGGAAAAACAGACACTATTTTGGATATTTTATTATGTTGCCTTCACACTGAAATCATATATTGCAGCTTTGCGGACTGGCAAAGTGGTGGAGAGAGAGGAGATGGTTCCGCATGAGCGATGGGCATGTGTGCCTGCTACTCGTGTAGATGGATTTCACGTGCACACGCTTGCCCACTGCTCTTGCTTGCCCGCTGCCTCAGGCGACCTGGTTCTGAATAGCTCATGGCCTGATAGTGGGCTCGGGGGTTGGGAATCCTGGATATATTGTACATTTAGATGTGTTTTATGTCAAACAAGTATTTATAGTTCCACTTATTACACTGAAATTATTAAGCAGCCCTTTAATGTTCTTTGAAATTAGTGAAATGGGAAACATATAATACTGGTTTAACTATTTTTTGGAACTTTCCTTACATTTTCCAAATTTCTTAGTTAAGGAAGGTTTTCACTTAAAAGCAGGGTGGATTTGATTTAAATCAAGTCGATTTAAATCACGATTTAAATCACTACTAAAAAGGCTTGATTTAAATCAACTCGATTAAAATCATAATTTTTAAAGAGCAGCTGTCACCTCTGTTCTGCAGTGGCTCCTCCTCTGACCCGCCGTTGACTCACTGATAGTCCCATTCACTTTAATGGGATGGCTGGTGATGCTGCAGTGACACAACAAGGTAAGGGACGTGGCAGGCAGCAGGTGAGTGGATGCCTGCTAACAGGCGCTGCCATGATGGATCTGAAATGACAGGTGCTCTTTAAATGTAAGGACTCATCCTTGCTGGTAGTTGGAATCTATAATATTATTATTTGCAAACAAAATGAAGGTTTCCTATTTAGCTTGCAGAGCTTAGATTCATTGAATGAGTTTACCAAAAATGTAAATATTGCAGAATATTCAGCTTCATGCTAGATAATTAAGCTCCATTTCATGCTGAATAAACTAAATTATTAATGTATCTTAAACAGAAAACTATCTTTAGATAGATTTTTACTCCAAAAGCATTTTATTAAAATAAATTTGATAAAAATAAAAAAAATCTGATTTAAATTTAAAAAATCTGATTTAAATTTTAAAAAATCTGATTTTTTTGATTTTTTTTTAAATCATTGATTTTTATCCACCCTGCTAAAAGTCTAAACTCCGAGTAGATAATTTCCATTCCATGCAGCATTAATAAAATATAGTTTTAACTGGCCTCCAGCACTTTTATTAAACTTACACAAGAAGTCGTGTTGAGCAGATGAAGCTCTTCAGCATCACATCAGGAGAGTTAATGTTATGCTCTAATAAAATATGCACAATTCTGCTTGATAGAAATTTATGATAGGAAGTACTCTCTGTTCTCAAGTCTGAGGTAAATGGATGGTTACTTTCTTCAAAGTATGTTTGAAGTAATGTTGACATTGGTATTTGTGTATATTGAGAGCCAGTTTGGTCAAATGGTTAAGACACCAGGCTAGAAAGCAGGAGACTGTGAGTTCAAGTCCTCCCTTAGTCATGAAAGCCAGCTAGGTGACTTCGGGTCAGTCACATTCTCAGCCCAGCCCAGCCCACCTCACAGGATTGAGGGGAAAATAGGAGAAGGAAAATGTGTGTACTGCCTTGAATTATTTGTAAAAATAATAAAAATGTGATACAAAATAATAAACGGGGGGGGGGGAATGGCTCAGCAGTTAAAAACACAAGGACCACATGATAGAGTGAGCTCCTGTTACTTGCCCCAGCTCCTGCCAATCTAGTAGTTGAAAACATGCAAATGCAAGTAGATAAATAGCTGCACTTCGGTGAGAATGTAACAGTGTTCCATGCGCCTCGTCGTATAGTTTTGCTGGCCATATCACCATAGAAGTGTCTTTGGACAACTCTGGCTTCCTCAATTAAGAAATGGTGATGAGCACTGCCCCCTAGAATCAAACACAATTAGACAGGAAAAACCTTTACTTTTATCTTTACAAATAAACAAAAAATAATTACATTTCCGATTATATAGTGGTCACTTACACTTGTAATACCATTTGAACTTATGTCTAATTGGATTATAGCCACTGAAAATAACTTGAAAGTCACATGTGTAAAGTCATATAGGTAAGAAGCATATATTTTGATTACTTGCACTTTGTCACCTACCTCCAAATGATCAGAAGACCCGTTTTCAGCTCTTTGATGACTTCTTACTTGCTACTTTCCCACAGAATAGCCTTAAGTGCTTATTTGTCTCTGAAAAATATTGAAACAAAATATTTTTGTCTATAAATATATAATAAACATATAAGGGGTTTTATATATTTTTGTTTACCTTAAAATACTTAAAAGGATTTATGTTGTTTGGCTACCGACTTATTAAAATCCATGGGGAATTTTGCCAGGAAAGGGAATTTGTGCTGCAGCTGTCAAAAAAGTCAACAGTTCTAGGCTGCATTAACAGAGGGATAGAATCAAGATCACATGAAGTGTTAGTACCTCTTTTTAATACCTTGTAAGACCACACTTGGAATATTGTAGCCAGTATTGATCATCACAATATAAAAAAGATGTTGGGACTCTAGAAAGAGTGCAGAGAAGAGCAACCCAGATGATTAGAGGCTGGAGGCTAAAACATATGAAAAACAGTTAAGGAATTGGGTATGTCTAATTTAATGAAAAGGACTAGGGATGATGTGATAGCAGTGTTCCAATATCTAAGGGGCTGCCATAAAGAAGAGAGGGTCAACTTATTCTTCTAAGTACCTAAAGGAGGACAAGAAACAATGGATGGAAATTAATCAAAGAGTGAACCAATCTAGAACTAAGAAATTTCCTGATAGTTAGAACAATTAATCAATAGAATGACTTGTCTCCAGAAGTTGTGGGTGCTCCACCACTGGAGGTTTTTACAACGAGATTGGACAGCCATTTATCTGAAATGGTATAGGGTTTCCTGCTTGAGCAGGGGGTTGGACTAGAAGACCTCCAAGGTTCTTTCCAACCCTGTTATTCTGTTATTTTAAGGAATAATCGAGGCAAGTAGAGCTCATGGTGCAGAGGTTTCTTCTCAGGCATTTTTATAATAAAGAGTCTGGGATTTCAGAATATTTTACTGTTTCCTGCAAAGGCTGCAGTGTGTATTTTTACTTTTGGGTTGATATATATGAAATATATCAGCCATGTGCTGTCATAAACCAGGAGATGATAGACCAATGTGTTATGACAATTATAGGGCTGTTCAAATGTTTATGAACCCTTTTAAATTGTCAATATTTCTGCATAAATATTGTAGAAATAAAATATAAAATGCAATCTGTTCTCAAAATCTTAAAACCGAATGAAGAAAACACAAATGAGTAAAAAATCATATTTATTCACTGAGGAATATACTCCCAAACTACATATTTGTGTGCATTCGTAATCAGGTGTGAGCGAGGGAGGTCCTGCCTTATTTAAAGAATAGAATTCTGGGTATACAAGTCTAATGTTTATAACACATGTTTGGAGATTTCCAAGAATCTCTGACAAACAGTTATTGATGCTCACCAAGATGGAAAAGTTTACAAATCTATTTCTAAAGTTTTGGATTCTACCAGTCCACTCTCAGAAGATTGTGTATAAATGGAGACAGTTCAGCACCACTCTTCAGGAATGGTTGACCAATCAACATCATACCAAGAGCAAGGTGTTTAATACTCTAGGCAGTCTCAGAGAGGTGCAGGCTAATGTCTAAAGTAGCTCTTAGTTATGTTCTTCTAATAATACTTGTTATGTTCTTCTAATATGTGATGTTTTCTATTCAAGGAAATATTAGAATATATATTTAGTAGGAGTGGAACTTTATTTTTTATGAAATAATGCTCTTTTTGAAATTCCCACAATTCTCTTATTTTTTTTTAATTTTAGGAAATTATTACATCAAACTGCCAGGGAAATTCCTCATATGAAGCAATTCAGGACATAATATAGGGAGTTTATAAATTAGCAAAGCTGTAGACTAAGATACGGATACAAAGAGACAATGACAGATGTTTACACTTTTTCTTGTTCTAGCACAAATTTGTGACTTTCTCAGGAACTGCAGGAGATATGAAATAAGGCAGATCTGTACCTGTGTGCCTATATCAAGTAACCTAGGAATTAATTCTATTTGTCTATGTAATATGCTGCATATTATTGAAATAGCAGTAAAACATGTCTTGATTTATGGCATGAAATACTATTCTAGATAACTATCTAGGAATGTAGTAATGTCTTTTATAGAAAGGCCTGGAAATAGGTTTTTATTTTAAAAGGCCTTTGTGTTTCCTTATTATGATAGATGCTCCAGTTTCTGCAATATATAAATAAAACATAAGTTCATTGATTTTAATGATAATTAATAAAAGAGTTAATAAAGTATGAGACCATAGTTTTTGTTGTCTAATCATTTTCATTGTTTAAAAGTTAGGCTTGTAGCTTTGTGAAGAATCTTATAATCTTATCCTGTCTGTATATGTTATGTGCTAAAGAATAAATATTAAATAATTAAAATTACATGAAAATCATATGGAAGCTTCTTGATATGAATTTATTCTATTTATATTGTCAAAAATGTTAAGAATAAAATTAAATTAACTTTTTATAGGTTGGGCTCATGTGGTTTGTGCTCTGTACATTCCCGAGGTGCAGTTTGCAAATGTTTCTACAATGGAACCTATCGTGTTGCAGTCTGTTCCTCATGATCGTTATAATAAGGTATAATTAAATTATGACTTTCTTTCTTTATATAACATTGTTATTTAAAAATTTAAAATATTTTAGAATTTATAAAAATACTTCTGTGAACTCTTGCACTTCGCTTTTTTACTGAAACGAGTAAATTAGAAAAAATTCTTCTAATAATAACATATTATAATTTGTAGCATGAAGTGATTTTTGTTTAGTTAATATTTCAGCATAACCTGAAATATTTTATTTAAATAGATTTCCAAAATAAATAAAAAGTATTTTGTAATATTTTCAGTGTTATTAGTAATAATTGTACTTAGCACTGTTATAAGCAAATGAAGGTTATTAGAAATGCTAGTTGAGAGCAGAATGTCAGCTTGTCATTTACATTTAATATAATTATATATTTTGTTTCTTACAAAAGTCAAACTTCTTTGGTCATTGGTTTTGTCATTGAGAAGGTCAATGTGATATCAGCAGTTCTCCTCTCTCCTAGTATTGTAAAATATAGCTTTCTGTTTGGTATTAAATTGACCAAGCATATTGATAAATACCTAAATAAATTGGAAGTTTGTTCCATTTTTTTGCTATTTACCAAAAAGTAATATATAATCAGGTTTATTTTACTGGTATGTGAAGAGTTTTCAGTTGTAAAATTTTTGAAAACTAAAATAAGGCTATGGCCTCCTCTTTAGATAAGTTTTAAAATGTTACGACATAAATTTTATCAAATGATGGTGCTTGCAATTAATAATTAGGCCTCATTTTTTTAAACACCTGGAACAAAATATTTTTTAAAGTGTATAGGTAGCCCTTGACTTACAACTGGTCACATAACAATTGTTTGGAGTTACAGTGGCCTTGGAAAGGGTGCTGGACATACAAAGTCATTTGGATTCACTCCCAGCTGGAACCTGTCAATGGTGTTGGTCCATATGAGATGCCCGAGGAACAGTCTTACCCAGTTATCTGAGAACAGTTCAATCCTGCTAGACCTGATGAAACGGGCAGGGTTCTCACTGCTGTCAGTGCAATCACCTGTCAATTGGTTCCTTGTCCGTTTTGATTGGTGAAAGCTTTGAGGATAGTGACTGCCAGGTGGGTTCAGGTAGTTATTAATTCCTCACTGCTGAAGGAGAGTTTCTCAGGGGTTTTTAAAAGTGGTCCTGGGTTCGTCCCCTCCTAAAAAAATCCATCTCTTGAGCTCACCTACCTGGACAGTTTTCATCCAGTTTCTAACCTTTCTTTCCTAGGGAAGGTGGTAGAGAAGGTGGTTGCTTGGCAGTTTCAGTGGGTCCTGGATGAAGCTGATTATCTGGACCCCTTCCAGTCAAGATCTAGGCCCGGTTATGGGATAGAAACAGCGTTGGTCACACTTGCTGATGATGTTTGGCGAGAGCAGGATGGGGGTGGTGGTGCAACCATACTTGCTGTCCTTGATGGTTCAGCAGCCTTCAATACCATCAATCAGATATCCTTTTGGGCTGTCTGAAGGGTTTGGGGCTAGACGGCACAGTCCTGCAGTGGTTTGTTTTCTTTCTCCAAAGCTGGTCCCAATTGGTTAGGGAGTGAGAGATCCAGGCCACCCCTTTATGGCATGTTGCAGGGTTCAGTACTCTTTCCACCCTCTTTTAACATTATATGAAACCGCTGGGTGAGATCATTTTTCACCATGGATTGAAGTATCATCAATGCATAGATGATAGTCAACTCTATATTTCCACCCATGGTGTCCCAAGTGATGCTATTGCTGCCCTCCTGTGTTGCCTGGAGCCTGTGAGAGTCTGGATGGGGGACAACATACTTCAACTGAACCCTGGCAAGGCCAAATGACTTTGGGTGCTTGGAGTGTTGAGATCCAGAAGTTTGACATATCTAATGGGTTTATACAACCCCAAATAGACCTGATGCGTAACTTGGGGGTTCTCCTGGACTTGTGACTCCTGCTTTAAGAGCAGGCAGAAGTCATGGCTAGGAGAGCATTTGCACAACTCAGTGCTGTGCATCAGTTACAATCTTTCTTAGATTGGGAGTACTTGTGCTTAGTTACTCAAGCCTTGGTCATTTCATGCCTAGACTATTGCAATTTACTCTATATGGGCCTCGAAGTGTAATTGGAAGCTACAACTGGTGCAAAATGTGGTGGCATGGGTTGTTGTTGGGGCTCCTAGGGTGGCCCATGTTACATCGTTGTTCAGCTGCATTAGTTGTTGGCTTACTTACAGTGCAATTCAAGGTATTGATTATCACCTTTAAAGCCCTTCATGGCATGGGTCCAGGCTATCTGAAGAACCATCTTACCACAATGGGATTGGCCCACCCCAACCTTGCCGGCAGAGCGAGCGTACTGCAGACCGTGTCAGTCAAGGAATGTCCATTGATGGGGCCCAGGAGCATATGGACAGACTTAACCATAGTTTCATGGGGAAACTGTGACCATCCTAAACTAAGCTTAGTCCAAAAATGCTATCAATATCAAATCAATATCAAATCAATAGACACATAGACCTGAACAACATCTACATACTGTGCAAAAGAGATAATCAACAAGCCAGAAAGTGAACAAAAAGACCAATACACCTCCCCTCCAGCAGTCAACACCCAGATTAACACCAAGATTAACATCAAGTCTAAGTAAATAATACCCCAGTCAAGAAATTGCCAAACAAGCTAACAGTAAACAGGCCAACCAAAAAACCACTAAGATCTCTCCCACCAATTGACAGGGCAAGCCACCTGAATATGAATTGAGAGCAAATCCTACTGCCTGTTAACAATGATGATGTTATTTAATTTGAGTAATGAAACATCACCAAAAAACAACCAAGCTCAGAGAGCACCAAGGACTCCTCATTTCAACCCTGAGCTACAAATATTCTCCTTTATCAACTGTTCCATATTCTGTATTCTAAAATAAGGAAGTTATTGTATATGACTTATTTGGTACTAGCTGATTACCCGGCGTTGCCCGGGTATTTATTTATCTCAATCTTGTATTAGACAGGAAAAGGAACGAATTATATATATAGTGTCAAATCAAAGCAGTTTTATTTACAGGGTTTTAAAAGCATAAGGACCTTGTTCAAATCCCAGCTACGGAATGTGGACAGGTGGGGGATTTAGAAGCGCCAGCCTCTGCCACCACCCGTTTTACCATTTCCTCAAACTGGATCTGGGACTGGAACATAAATCCATGAGCTGGCCCATGCTGTGCCTCCTCCATTCCTGCTGAAATAGGCTGGGTCTCCTCTCTGGCCTCCATACCTGTTTCGCCTTGGTTGGGGTGGTCCCGTCCTTCTCGCAATGAGTTGCTGTCGATCCCGGGAACACGGGCCGAAGCTGTGAGGTGGGGGTGGACGATCCGCTTAGGCCGTGGCGTGCTCAATCAAAGGCCTGTGTACTACAGTGGTGGGTTTCAATTTTTTTTACTACCGGTTCTGTGGGCGTGGCGTGGCTTGGTGGGCGTGGCAGGGGAAGGATACTGTAAAATCTCCATTCCCTCCCCACTCCAGGGAAAGGTTACTGCAAAATCCTCATTTCTTCTTGATCAGCTGGGACTCGGGAGGCAGAGAATAGATGGGGGCGGGGCCAGTCAGAGGTGGTATTTACCGGTTCTCCGAACTACTCAAAATTTCCACTACCAGTTCTCCAGAACTGGTCAGAACCTGCTGAAACCCACCTCTGGTGTACTGGCCTAATCAGGCTCCCTTTGCTTCGTAGGCCTACTGTGTGAGGGAGGCCTAAGCCTGAGTTGGGGCGAAGGACGATCCTGGGAACACAGGCCGAAGCTGTTCCCTGTGAGATCGGGCCGCCGCGGTGAGGTGGGGGTGGGCGATCCACTTAGGCCATGCCACACTTAATCAAAG
>QLTV01001474.1:669657-687561 GCA_003457575.1 Thermophis baileyi
CTTTATTCCCCACTCCTCCCCTCGACCACTGAGGTCGCACAGGGTTGGCCTTCTTCAGGTCCCGTCGGCCAGACAGTGCCGGCTGGCGGGACCACGGGGGAGGGCCTTCTCTGTAGCCGCTCCGACTCTGTGGAACCAACTTCCCCCCGAGATCCGTACTACCCCCACCTTACTGGCCTTCCGTAAAGCCGTTAAGACCTGGCTTTTCCGGCAGGCCTGGGGCCAATAGTGGTTCTGATTGGCCCATGCATGGTTGTGTGAATGTTTTATTTTAAATATGGATGGTTGTTTTTTTAAATTGTTTTTATATGTTTTATTTTTTACATGATGTAAGCCGCCCAGAAGGCATATAAATTTTATAAATTAAATTAAATTAAATATTCTGCAACATTTGAAAGTACCTTCCCTTGTCCTCACTCAGTGCACAGAAATTAGAATAATCTGATATCATACATTTTTTTTAGAAATGATTTGGAAAATATTTGAACACTGTCTTAAAATATTTTATTCATCATGTTAAAATAAAATATTCCACAAATTTTTTTTTTCAATTTTTCCAATTTTTTGGAAAAAAAAAGTCTTCAGGAAAAAAACGGGAAAAAAACCGGTTTTTCCCCGAATTTTTCCGGTTTTTTTCCGGGCCTTCACATCTCTAGGCCTGGCTTCATGCTTTAAGTACTATTCTGCTTCTTTCTTGGTTAAGGAAGCCAGAAGAGAGAGCGAAAATTCCTGCGTTTTAGTTTCTCCCTATTCATACATCTATAGTTTTGCTTAAGGAACAAGATACTGTGTAAAATACTTCTCTTTCTTTTCCAAAATAAAAAAAAATGAACAGAAGAGAAAACTCAGTATTTCAAGTAGTATCTCCCCAACTTTGGTGCATAAAAGGTATGAGTAGTGGTCCTATCTTCTGAAAGAGTTAGCCAAAATAGCTTAGAATCTTTCTGTGTGAGGGGTTTATCAGATGGACTGATCGTTATAGCAAAGTGAAAACTTCAGTAGACTTTTTGGGGCCCCTGTGGTTCTAAAGAAGCAGAAAGATGCAACTACCTGATCAATTAGTCCTGTTAAATGAGTGAAGTGAGGACTGGGAAAGAATCTTACTGTACACTTATTACATTTTTGCCTCACTATCAAAAGGCTTAGGAATTTGACTACAAATAATTCAGAGTAGGGTGCAAAAGTAAATGTGGATTTTTTTTTTTTTTTGGATCTCAGGTTTTCCTTTGAAATATGGTTTGCTTATCTGTAGCAGACAACCTTAGATTAATTTGACAGTATTAGTTTACATTTTCCGGCATGTTTAGGAATGGCCAGGTTGGCTGGGACTACTCCAGCGACTTCTGAAGGATCATAATTCTAGATTAAAATGTATTATTAAAAGTAAATAACATTGTGACAGAGGGAATATTGAAAACATAGGAGTAGATTAAAAATAGCTTCAAAATGGAGAAAAGAAAGCAATTGCTAATATGGTATAGGGATTAAGGTATTGGATTTAGTTGGGGAAACATGGATTTATTATTTTAAAATAGGAGGAGGAAGGAGTATTAATGTATGCTTGCCAGCTTGAATTTCTTTTGTTACAATAAAATAATAAAGATAGGATTTAAAATAATCTAATATTAATTCAGCAAATCTACAATAAAAACTAATAATTACCCCCTTTAACATCCATTGTGGCACCATTATGCCCAATGGCTTACTGTAAAACAATTTTTTTAGAGCATTCTAAAGATCTTCAAGAAGATTGTCATCTGAATTCTTGGGAATATGGTATTCTGTAGGAATAAACTATGTTGCCTTCTTCCTTCCCAGTATGACACGGAAAATTTCATAACTTTCTTAGGAATCACTCTTTGAATGTGTTGATTCTCATACATGTAAGAGAAGGTAGTCTGCAGATACCTTGGTGCTAAATCATATAGGACTTTACAGTTGATAGCTGGCACTTTGAATTGTTCTTGGGGAGCCAGTGAAGCATCCCAAGAGCTGCTGTCATAGTAGTAGGTTGCTGTGTTCTGAACCAGTTTCAGCTTCTGAGTAATTCTAAAAGACTGTGTGCAAACGACATCACTATAAGCCATTCTAAAAATGATAAGGACATGGATGACTGTTGCTACAGCTTCCTACTCAGTTAAACACAGGTTGGGCAAAAGCCCCGTTCAGCTGTGAATCTGGAATGAACCTCATGTTGTAGATTTCCTCCTTCAGGAAGCTTGCTACCCTGTCCAGGCTAACAACAAAATCAACAAGAATCTTTTTTATTTTTGAATAAACATGGCCTACATCATGCCAGAATTTCAATTTGGTCTCTTCCCATCCAATCCCTCATAGTTTTTAGATCTATATGTAGCAGGTATTATCAGCATTTTGATGGTACCTTACCCAAAATCTGACCTAGCAATTTCAGTGTGGTTGTTAAACAATAGGAGTGAAAGAGACAAAGCCTGCAAAGGAGTCACTGCTAGGATGAACTTGTTTCCCTTCAACTGAAACTGCTCACTTAAATGAGAGCACAATCACTGAAGCATAGTGCCCCTCCCCCAATTCTCAGAAGCATACCAGAAGGTTAGCATGGTTGATTTGCACTGAAAGCAGGTAAGAGATCTAAAAGGATCAAGAGGGACACCCTTCCCCCATCCACATCCTAACAAAAGCCTAGATCGAAGGAATGCTGTTTCTGTCTCATATCTGTCCCCAACACAGTTTGGAAAGAATCCAGATGATCCATTTAATTTAGTGACAGAAGTTATAATGCCTATATAATAAAGTTTGGAGACTAGACTAGACAATAGTTCTTCAAATTTGCTGGATTCAAAGAAGGCCTTTTGAGGAGATATGCCACACTTTTCCTTTGTGGTAGGATCACTTCTCTTGTCTAGAGAAGTTTCCATTCAGCTATGGAGAATTATTGTCTTTCTGTCCTAGCACAGCCTATCTCACAGGTTGATGACATGAGGAATTTTTTTTTGAAAAATTCCCACATTAGTTGCCTCCAGCTCTAGAGAAGAAGTTTGATAAAAATCTGAGAAATTAATCAGAACAAATCAAATAGCAGGTCAGAACTCGAGAGTAGTTTTTTCCCCAGCATTTTTAATGCTACCATAATTGTTTCCAGAGAATGGATTTGGTGCAAATTAGATGAATAAGGTCTATCTCTAAAATGAAAAAAAAATGGCTTGTTTGTTTTTGAATTACTGTAATGTGAACTATAATTGATATTTTAATACCATGTATGAGTAGTTTAATAAATATAGTTTAAAATCTAATGTGTATATAGGAATGGTAATTGCTTTAGTATTGTCTGCATATAGATTAGCCCATTGACACTAGATGTATTTTTCAAACAGAAGAAAGTTGCCCACCAGAAATGACATTTATTTTCTATAGTTACTAGAAATATCTGAATTTAAACATTCTATTGTCTAATATATTGGGGGTACAATTTTGTTGCTGGCACCAAAATTCATTTTCCAGAAAAGAAATAAAAACTTATAAATGCAAATTTACAAGGTCAGAACTTAATTACCGGTAGTTAATTAGAATCCTCCAGACTTTAATTCAGTTTTATGCTGAACACTTTTATTATCAGGCACACAAAATTTGGTTGTAAATGCATACATGGTCAGAAAATGATATGATAATGATTGGTTGCATAGTCAGCCAGATGTTGAGATTGGATTTGGCATTGTTATCCACCTATCGTGTCCTTCCCAAAGACCTGGAATAGGCAGATGATACTATTTAATGGTATTAAAGAGATTGTTGCAGGATGTAAACTGTTCAAAGTAAAGCTACCTTTTACAATAGATTGATGGTGATTTTGTCAATGCCAGTGGTATTCAAATATTATTATTATGGTTCATCGCACTGTCAGCCAGATGTTCAGACTGTATTTAGCACTAACAAGGTAACTGCTAAATTAAGAGTGGCTGTCACATGCTGCCATAAGGAAGCATTGACATTGTAATATATGGAAATGACGTTGAGAGACGAGGAGAAGGGATGCTGCCTAGGAAACAGTCAGACAACAGAGATAGATGCTGCCAGTGGCTTAATAGTCATATAAAGAAACCTAGGAAAAACTCTCTTATTGATCAGGCAGTTAAAAGTAAAGGGGAGAGAGTTGTACTTTCAGACTGGCAAGATTCTGTTAATGTAGGCTTAGAATAAAATAGTATTAACTAATCTAGTTGCATTTCCTGTTTTGTTTATTTGGAGTGACTGACAGATACAAAGGATGGTCCTAATTTGTATCTATTACTCCCACAGGATATGTAATACCCGTGTTTCCCCAAAAGCAAGACCAGGTATTATTTTCTTTTGGGCCCCAAAATATGCACTAGGGCTTATTTTTGGGGTATGTCTTTATTTCCCCCCCCCCAATGTATGGGAGGGCCACTTATTCTGCTTGCTTGCGGCAGGGCAGGAAGCTGCACGGCATGCCAGTGCTGCGGCCACGGGAGGGATGGAGCTGCCCCATGCACCTCACACTGGCTTATCTCAGTGCCCCCACAGCCAGACCATCCATGCCCCGACATCTGCCTCGCCTCATGGCACTAGCACACCACTCGGCCTCCTGCTCTGTTGTGGCCACGAGCAAGCAGAAGTGGGCCAGCAGCCACGTGGGCTCCTGCACATGGGTGCTGGTTCTGCTGCTGTGAGGCAGGCGTTGGGCTGTGGATTGCCTGGCTGTGGGGGCCCTGAGGTAAGCCGGTGCGGGGCGCGTGGGGCAGTTCCACTCATTGCCTCATGGCTGCAGCACCACGAGCAACCAGATGGAATGGGTGGGCTGTTGGCTGCGCAGGCTCTTAAGTAGGGCTTATTTTTTTGGGGGGGGGTAGGGCTTATATTAGGCGCACAAGTAAAACATGCTAGAGCTTATTTTCGAGATAGGGCTTATTTTCGGGAAAACGGGGTATAGTTAGTAGTTTATAAGTAACCAAATATGTGACCCAGAACTAATTCAGTGTGCTATTAGCTAAATTACATATATGCTTATATACCTTATAATCTTCAATTTATAAATACAATAGGGGCTGGAAAGTTCATAATTAAATGGGGCAGTCATTGAGACATTATGTGATCACCCCCAAGTTCTTGACTTTTTATCATGCCCCTTAAGTAAATCATTCCTGATTGTTAAGTGTGACATCACAAGACTATCAGTTGTGAATGTCTGCTGACTTCTCTGTTGACTTGCGTGTTGGAAGTTGGCTGGGACAGTTGCAGATGATGATTACATGGACTTCAGGACACTGCAACAATTGTAAGTATGAGCCAGTTGATAAGATCCAGGATCATGATCATGTGACTATGGAGATGTTGTGATAGCCATAAGCGCAAGAACAGTTGTAAGTCACTTTTTCAGTGCCATTGTAATTTGAAATGGTCACTAAACAAATGGTGTTAAGCAAGGACTATCTGATTATGGTTGTTAACTTTTGGGTGGTTAAGTAAATGAAGTCCCAAGGAGCGTGGACTGCCTTGGGGGTGAGATGCCTGCTGCAATCTGTTAGTGTCTGTCTCTCTGCTCAGGTGCTGAAAATTCTCCTTGCTGAAATCCAAGATTTTTCAGCCCGAGTGAGAAAAAAAAGCTCCTTGTGCCAGGTCTCTCCCACCTGCCTAAGGCACCTCTTTTTCCTTACTTTACTAACTCTCCCCAGTCTTTCTACTCTGGACTGTAAATTCTGCCATGGCTGAAAATCCTGCTTGAATTTCAGAACAGACTTTTTCAGCCAGCCCCAAAGACGAGGACTCCCTCTAGGGGCTTGCTTAAACACCTTGTACTACAAACACTGTGCCAAAATCCTTGAATTGTCTCTGGGAACTTTTTGAAAAAGATTTGTCTCAAAATCCAAGTAGGAGTTTGGAACAGAGTTTTCATAGCATGGGTGTTTGCAGCCAGCTCCTAGAGACAAAAGGATTCCCTCTCGTTTCTTTCTCCCACTTATTGACTTTCTGGGGAAGCCAGCAGGGAAGATTGCAAATAATGATAACATAATCGTAGTCTGGTTGACAACTAGTCATAAGTGCAAATGAGTTGCCAAATATCCAGATTGCAATTACGTTACTATGGGGGCACTGCAAAGGCCATAACATCAGGCATGGGTTTTAAGAACTTCCGTCAGTGCCAACATAATTGCAAACAATCATGGAACAAATGGTTGCTAACCGAAGAATATCTGTATTCAATTTATTCTGAATATGAGAGCTAGAAAAGAAAAAGGGCATACTTGCTATTGAAAATTACTGCATTGAATCAACCCTATTAAGTCAGATGAATGGCATAGAATTTTAATTTTAGAAGAAGATAACTATCATGTTATATGAGGTCACTGCTAATAGTTTGCCACAGTCTAGACTTAGTAAAACTTTTGCATCATAAGCATGCAACAAGGAAGAATATAGATGCAGAGCTATAATACAACTTTAGCATGTGATTTAAGCTACATAGAGTATTACATTATAAACATGTAACAGTGATATACTGTACACAGTATATTCACTAGGAATTTAGTACTTGTGAGTGGATAATATTTTTAGAAGGTATCTAGAAAAAACCCTGTTTTATAGGTGCATGTTAATAAAAATTAACATGTTTGTTCTTCTTCTTTAAGTTAATAATACAAGAAAGTTAAATTCTGATTTGGACAGAATAGAAGAAGCAATGATAATCATCAGTTTAAGGGGCTGAGAAAGGAGATTAAATTTAAGAAAGAAAAGCCTATTCATGGCAACTATTCTTAATAGTTTATGATAATGTCTCAAATTATTACTAATATTACCTGGAATTTTAGGCTTCATTATTAGCCTTTTAATAAAAATATTAGCATTTTAGCATGACCTCATGTCTTCCTTTTGGTTTGAGAAACCATATTTTCTTTTTAGCCAAACCATTCTTTTTTTTAATTTGTATATGTGAACACTAGCCTATTCATAAGACTATTTATAAACCAAACAACAGGGAACTTATTCTGGAGTCCCTGAGTGTTGCAGATATCAAAGAAATAATCTTAAATGGGGAAAGGGAAAATGCAGCAATTTTTAAGGGTGTCTGTATTTTCTCACATCTAATCAGTGTCTTTTATTGTTGCTTTTTGATGCAATACATATACTGAATGTATGTAACATTTGTTTCTGTGTCCTACAAATTTTTTTAAACCCCCCTTCACTTTGTCTGAAGTATTTATACTATTAGGATGGAAGGGGAAAAAAAGCCACTTTGCAAAGTGAGTGTCTTCAAGGAACAAGTTCTTATCAGCTCCATGCCAACTTGAGTGCTTGAGTTTTAAAGGTAACACTAAGAGGTGGCACAATACAGGTAGCCCTTGACTAACAGCCATTTGTTTAGTGATGGTTCAAAGTTACAACAGTATTGAAAAACGTGACTTGAAAAAAGTATTTTTCACACTTAACCATTGCAGCATTCCCATGGTCACGTGATCAAAATTTGGATGCTTGGTAACTGACTCATATTTATGATGGTTGCAGTGTCCCAGGTCATGTGATCAGCTTTTGTGATCTTCTGACAATCAAAGTCAGTGGGGAAGCCAGGTTCACTTTACAATTGTGATACTAACTTAGCAACTGCAGTGAGTCATTTAACAACTGTGGCAAGAAAGGTTGCAGAATGTGACAAAACTTAACAACTGTCTCGCTTAGCAACACAAATTTTGGACTCAATTGTGGCTGTAAATCAAAGACTACCTGTAATAAGAGATGGCTATTGCCCTCATGCCTTAGTTATGGATCACTACATAGAGGTCTGATGGTTTTTTGTGATAAATGGGATGCTATATTATATGCTTTCTTGGTCTAATCAAAAAAATTCTTATGTTCTTATGAACTGTTGTCCAGTTTTAGACCACTAGCATAGTCATATAGGACCTCTCTGATTATGTTATCATTTTATTTCAGAAAGCCTTGTAACAATCCAATTTTTGATACATTGGGTATTCTACTGTATTACAGTGCATTGTATGTACAGTGGAACTACACCTATGCATCTTAGCTACTTTTGCATTACATTGAGTTTACAGTATGTAACTTAGGAAATACAGGCAATCCCTAGGTTACGAACGTTTCCTTAGCAGACGTTTGAAGTTACGTGATAAGCACCCCATAGTGTTTACAAACAAGTCCTGAAACTACGAATGTTGCAGCACCATGGCAGTTGTTTGCCCTTAGGAACAACTGCAGAGGTTCTGCAATATTCATCCTGTCTATTCTCTTCCGCTCCGCACTTTGCAGGCCAAAAAAGAGGTTCAGAAGTGTGGGTCTGCCCCTTCAAAGCTCTGTTTTGGCTGGCAAATTGCCGGGCGAGCCTGCGCACACCAAAACGCAGTTATGGAGGGGCTTGTGCGGCCGAGAGACTGGAGAGGAGACAGCTTGCTAGATCTTCACATGGTAAGTGACCTGGCACAGCAGGTTGGGGGGGAAGCAATTGTGGGGAGCATGAGGTATTTAAGTGGATCAGGGAGGCCTTGGGTGGTCTTAAGCAGACCTGTTCCATCACTAGGTCCCCCATGGCCTTTCCTACCCTGAAATACCTCATGTGCACTTAACAAACCGTGCATTCAATTAGTGAATGCGTGGGCAAAAGGAGGGAGTAATCGCGTTCAAGATACCGGATTCACTCCCACGAATACTTGGGTTATGAATGGAATAGGCAGGCTCCATTGCATTCGTAACTCGAGGACTATCTGTATTTGTATATGCCCCAAGGAACATAATTACATCTTCATCTTTTACTACAATACTTCTCAATAGTTACTTGCAAGTTCGTAAGGTAGGCCTGCAACTGTCTGAATTCATCTTGTGATATTTGAAAAACTTCCTTATAAATCAGATTTTTTATATCAGAAAAGTAGGCACAAGTGTTTGTTTACATTTCATAATATGATAAAAATAGATATACAGTGGGGCAAAAAAGTATTTAGTCAGCCACCAATTGTGCAAGTTCTCCCACTTAAAAAGATGAGAGAGGCCTGTAATTGACATCATAGGTAGACCTCAACTATGAGAGACAAAATGAGAAAACAAATCCAGACAATCACATTGCCTCATTTGGAAAGAATTTATTTGCAAATTATGGTGGAAAATAAGTATTTGGTCAATATCAAAAGTTCATCTCAATACTTTGTTATATATCCTTTGTTGGCAATGACAGAGGTCAAACATTTTCTGTAAGTCTTCACAAGGTTGGCACACACGGTTGCTGGTATGTTGGCCCATGCCTCCATGCAGATCTCCTCTAGAGCAGTGATGTTTTGGGGCTCTATACAGTCTCCTCTAGAGCAGTGATGTTTTGGGGCTGTCGCTGGGCAACATGGACTTTCAACTCCCTCCAAAGGTTTTCTATGGGGTTGAGATCTGGAGACTGGCTAGGCCACTCCAGGACCTTGAAATGCTTCTTACGAAGCCACTCCTTCGTTGCCCGGGCGGTGTGTTTGGGATCATTGTCATGCTGAAAGACCCAGCCACATTTCATCTTCAATGCCCTTGCTGATGGAAGGAGGTTTGCACTCCAAATCTCATGATACATGGCCCCATTCATTCTTTCCTGTACACGGAAGTCATCCTGGTCCCTTTGCAGAGAAACAGCCCCAAAGCATGATGTTGCCACCCCCATGCTTCACAGTAGGTATGGTGTTCTTTGGCTGCAACTCAGCATTCTCCCTCCTCCAAACACGACGAGTTGTGTTTCTACCAAACAGTTCTACTTTGGTTTCATCTGACCATATGACATTCTCCCAATCCTCTTTTGGATCATCCAAATGCTCTCTAGCAAACTTCAGATGGGCCCGGACATGTACTGGCTTAAGCAGGGGGACACGTCTGGCACTGCAGGATCTGAGTCCCTGGCGGCGTAGTGTGTTACTGATGGTAGCCTTTGTTACATTGGTCCCAGCTCTCTGCAGGTCATTCACTAGGTCCCCCCGTGTGGTTCTGGGATTTTTGCGCACCGTTCTTGTGATCATTTTGACCCCACGGGGTGAGATCTTGCGTGGAGTCCCAGATCGAGGGAGATTATCAGTGGTCTTGTATGTCTTCCATTTTCTAAAGAAGTTACAGGTCTGTGAGAGCCAGAAATCTTGCTTGTTTGTAGGTGACCAAATACTTATTTTCCACCATAATTTGCAAATAAATTCTTTCCAAATCAGGCAATGTGATTGTCTGGATTTGTTTTCTCATTTTGTCTCTCATAGTTGAGGTCTACCTATGATGTCAATTACAGGCCTCTCTCATCTTTTTAAGTGGGAGAACTTGCACAATTGGTGGCTGACTAAATACTTTTTTGCCCCACTGTAGATTAGTCAGATACTATCAAGAAGAATAGAAAGATAATGCATTTGACGAATATCTAATTATGGGCTACAATGGAAATGTAGCCCATATTTTGAAGAAGAAAAAATATGCTGCCTACTACAATTAGCATTTATTGTTCATGTAATGAAACAATTAAATGAGATGTATATTATTGAGAGTTCCAATATTTGAACAGTACTTTCAAATAGCCTGTTACCATTTTTAGAGGATCTTTGTTATTTTCATTTTTAAATTATTTACATAAGTTACAAATTTATTTATGTTTAATTTATTTGCCACCTTTCTTGCTGTAGGCCTACTCTAGGTGGCTTACAATAATAAAAAAGGAAGAAAATAAAAGTGTAAACAGAATAGAAATTAAATAATAGAACAATAAAATAAACAGTGAAAAAGAACACAACAAAAATATGTCAATATGATAACCAAGAAGATGGATGGTTGTAGACCAGAGTGCAAAGTGGGGGGCGGGGAGTGGAATGAGCAGCCACCTCCAGCTTGGAACTCCACCATTTGGTCCCCAGGCCACCCAGCAGAGCTAAGATTTTAGGCTCTTGTGGAAGGAGGAGGGCATATCTTACCTTAGGCAGGCACTGCTGCTGAGAAGGCTCTTCTGGTTCCCGATAGTCAGAGACTGAAGAGAAGTAGGCCCTTTCTATTTGCATGAGAAGGATGGGCTTAGTGGGCCAAGGCAGTTCATCAGGGCCTATGCCATTAAGGGCTTTAAAGGTCAGAACAATATCTTGAACTGCACTAAGAAGCAGACCAAATAAATAAATAAAGCACCAGCCTATATAGCCAATAAAACGTTTTTTTCCCCTCCAAAGAGAAAATTAATCTGACTTATCTGATGAGCTACAAATATTCTCCTTTATTATTATCTGATGAGCTTTAGACATCATATGTAGGCATAATAAGGTTCTTTTCATGTTCCATCATTGCATTAATGTAGAGTACCATAAGAATAAGTCTGAAGTATAAAGGTTTCTTGTGCACTTATGCACAAGGCAGAAGCTTTATTTGAGATAAAAACTCTAAAAACTATAAAATATCAAGTATTTTATAGAATTGATTTTCCAGAATGTAAGCTTTTCTGTGATTTTGGGAGATTCATTTAAGTTGTTTGAAGTTTTTGTGGAGCCAATATACAATATATTACATATTGCTGAAGTTTTTATGGAAAAAAGTTTTAAATATTTAGAATTGATCTCATTTATGCTTATGCATTTGAAATCACATACACACCTGTGTCTCTGTGCGTGATCCTTGCCTTTTTGGAGTACTTCCATATTACTAAACTTAAAAAGTTAACAGAATTATTTGATGACACACAAATTACAGAATACTTAGGCAAGTTATACCTCTTATTTTAGTAATATTAATAGTATGAATTGTGACTTCCTGGGCAGAATTATTTTTGTGTTACATTTGTTCCTGCTTTAATATAGTATTTATTCAGTGAGTCAGTTGAGTTTCATTTGCTATTTGCTATTAAGAATAGAATAGAATAGAATAGAATAGAATAGAATAGAATAGAATAGAATAGAATAGAATAGAGCACTGCACAGCACAGCACAGCACCGCACCGCACAGCACCGCACTGCACTGCACTGCACTGCACTGCACTGCACTACACTACACTACACTACACTACACTACACTACACTGGTTCCCAACCTTTCCAGCTTGGCGCCCATGCCCATTTGTACGAGTAGTGCACACACCCATTCTCCACTTGTGAGAATGGTACTTCATACGGAAGTGGAAGGTGCTTGTGTTCGTGCGCGAACTTGTGTGAGCAACAGAAACTTGCGCTCACACACGAAGCTCCATTCGTGCGAGCAGAGTGCGCTCGTGCATGTAGCTCCATTCACATGAATGAAGTTTTATGCATGAGCATAAGCGCCCTCCGCTTGCACAAGTGGAGCTTTGTCCACAAGTGTAAGATTCCTCTGCTCGCGCAAGCGGAGCTTCACACAGGTGTACGCGCTTGCCTGCCACTTGCATGAGTGGAGCTTCACGTACAGGCACTTGTCCATTTTTCCCGTGGTCTGGTTTCAAATAGGCCACGGTCTGATAGTGGGCCATCACCTGGGAGCTGGAGACCCATGCTATGCTATGCTATGCTATGCTATGCTATGCTATGCTATGCTATGCTATGCTATGCTATGCTATGCTATGCTATGCTATGCTATGCTATGCTATGCTATGCTTTATTTGGCCAAGTGTGATTAGACACACAAAGAATTTGTCTGTGGTGCAGAAGCTCTCAGTGTACATGGAAAAACAACAGAGTAATAATATAATGATGATAACAAAAAGAGAAAGTAGTAGAAAAGATGAGAAGGATAATATAGCCATATTACATGGGTAAATATATTTATACATAAGACAATACTGTGGGAATTAGGAGTTCAGCAGAATGATGGCATGAGGGAAAAAACTGTTTCTATGTGTAGTTGTTTTGGCATGCAGTGTCCCAACGAGAGGAGTTGAAACAGTTTATGTCCAGGGTGTGAGTGGTCTGTAGATATTTTCTCATCTCTCCTTCTGACCCATGCAATATACAAGCCCTTAATGGAAGGCAAGCTGGTTGCAATTATTTTTTCTGCAGTCCTAACTATTTGTTGAAGTCTGTACCTCTCCTGTTTGGTTGCTGTACCAAACCAGACAGTTATAGAAATATAAATGACAAACTCAATAAATCCTCTGTAGAAATGTATCAACAGATCCTGGGGCAGTCTGAACTTTCTGAGTTGTTGCAGGAAGAACATTCTTTGTTGTGCCTTTTTAATGATGGTTTTAATATTAGGTGTCCATTTCAAATCCTGCGAAATTATAAACCTGAAGCAATCTACTGTTGATGCTGTGTTATCTAATATAGTAAGACATGATAGAATTGGAGGGCTCTTCCTAAAATTCACCCTCATTTCTACAGTTTTGTACATGTTCAGCTCCAGATTGTTTGGGCTGCATCACAGGGTCAGTTGTTCATCAACCTGTCTATATTCAGACTCATCACTGTCTCAAATGAGACCAATGACTCTTGTATCATCTGCAAACTTCAGTACTTTAAAAGAGGGATCCTTAGAGATGTAGTCATCGGTATAGAGCATTGATGGCTAACCTTTTACGTCCCCGCGTACCGATCTGTGTGCCGGAAATGGCACACAAAACCATCCCACCTGGACCATGCGGCCTCACTGGCCTTTGCGCGTGCGGGAGCGCTGAAACCCGGAAGAGCAGTGTTCCGGCGTGCATGTGCGCGCCAGCACCCAAACTTCCAGTTTCTGGCGTGGACAGCTGGCCGTTGCGCATGCACGCAGTGGAAACCTGGAAGTTTGGGTGCCGGCACGCGCATGTGCGCCGGAACGCTGCTCTTCTGGGTTTTGGCGCTCCCGCATGCACAAAGGCCAGCTGACCGGCACGTGTATCCCGCACGGGATGGCTCTGCATGCCGCTTCTGGCACGCGTTCCATAGGTTTGCCACCACGGGTATAGAGAGAAAAGAGTAAGGGATAGAGCACACAGCCCTGAAGGGTTCAGATATTCAGTGTGATTTTCCTTAGCTTCACCTGCTGCTTTATATCTATCAGAAAGCTTGTAATCCACCTACAAGTAGGGGCAGGCACAGTTAGCTGAATCAGTTTGGAGTGAAATGCTTAGATGAAGCCTACAAAAAGGACTTGTGCACAGGTCCCTGGGGATTCAAGATGTTGCAAGGTGTAGGGCAGTACCATATTGACAGCATTATCTGTCAATCTATTTGTGCGGTAGGAAAACCTCAAGGGTGTAACAGTGGATCCATGATGATTTTCAAGTGGGCCAGCATTAACTTTTCAAGGTTTTCATAACTACAGATGTCAGAACAACCGGTCTGGGATTCTGGGACTATATCCTGTAAGTGTGGAAATGTACCGTACAATCAAGTAAATGGATGTATTTGTCAGTGCTGTGTGTGGTCAGTAGTAGAAACAGTTTACTGCATGGAGATCTGATACACAACTGGGAACTCTTACAGAATATTCAGATGGAGGTCACATTCAGTGTAAAGAAACATGCCTGAAAACAGAAGAACTGTTCAGTGTTTACTCTTTTGTTGTCAAGTTTTAACCTGCTTAAAGCAAATTGCATACTAATTACAATATTATTTTTTCCCCATAGACATGTTATATATGTGAAGAGCAAGGCAGAGAAAGCAAAGCAGCCTCAGGTGCTTGCATGACCTGTAATAAACATGGATGTCGTCAAGCTTTCCATGTAACATGGTAAGTAAACAGAAAGGACAATCCTTTTTTTTTCTGTGCTTTTTTTGTTACCTAGATCAGGGGTCTGCAACCTTAAACGCTTAAGAGCCACTTGGGCCCATTTCCCACAGAAAACAAAACACTGGGAGCCACAAAACCTGGGTGAGCATGGCCAACTCAATGTCACTCACTCCCACCCAATCACATGAC
This sequence comes from Thermophis baileyi, assembly GCA_003457575.1. NCBI lineage: Eukaryota > Metazoa > Chordata > Lepidosauria > Squamata > Dipsadidae > Thermophis > Thermophis baileyi. The sequence goes on from QLTV01001474.1 coordinate 684,447, forward strand.
ACCCCCCCAGCCATGCCTACCCAGGTTTTGTGGCTCCTCGTGTTTTCTTTTCTATGGGAAATAGGTATCTCCCTCTCTGTCTGTCTCCCTCTCTCTGTCCCATCTTTCTCCCTCCCTCCCTCCCTCTCATCTCTTTCTCCCTCTCTGTCTATCTCCCTCTCTCTCATCTCTCTTTCTCTCTCTCATCTCTCTTTTTCTCTATCTCCCTCTCCCTTCTCTCTCTCTCTCATCTCTCTTTCTCTTTTTCTCTATCTCCCTGTCCCTCCCTCTCTCTCATCTTTCTCTTTCTCTCATCTGTCTTTCTTTTTCTATCTCCCTCTCTATCACTCCCTCTTTCTATCTCCCTCTCCCTCTCATCTCCCTCTCTCTCATTTCTCTCTCTCTCTCTCTCTCTCTCACACACTCTCACTCACTCTCTCTCTCTCACTCTCACTCTCACTCTCACTCTCACTCTCTCTCACTCTCTCTCATCTCTTTACCTTTTTCTCTCTATCAGTGGGCAGGCCATGGAGGGGGTATTGGGCTTCCCCATGCTCCATACCAAAGGAAAGCCAGCTGGGCTTCTCCTTCCTTCCTACCCATCCCTCTTCCCCCTGCTCCCTTCCCCCCACTCAATCCTACTTCGGGACAGAGGAGCGCGTGCTGGAAACGCATGTTGGGGCGACATCGGAGAGTGTCTTCTGACCCTCTGAAGCTCACCCACAACTCTCTGTGCTCCTCCAGGCCCGGCTTGCTGAGGGGAGAGCAGCCCTGATGCCTCTGCTGCCCCCTCCCATGGCCCCAGCCATCACTGCCCGGGGAAGGCACAGGAAAAGAAAGAAAGCAGAAACATAGCTCTCGCTGGGGCAAAAGAGCTGAGATCGGGGAAGGCACAGGCAACAGAAAGTGGCACGTTTCAAAGGCGGCAGCTTGCGTCTGGAAGTGCCGAACAGCATCCCGCTGCGAGAGCCGGGCCATGCCTCTCTGCCATCCAACTCGCCAATGGGGGCGTTTCTGCTGGGCCATCTCCCCCTCCCACTAGACTGTTGTGCTCGGCGGGGGAGGGGAGTGCTTCCCATGCTGCCCCTTTCTTTCTCTTGGCCCCGCCGACAAGGGATGAGGAAGGCCAGGCTTGGGGGATGGCCACCATCCCACAAGATCCGCCCCTGCCGTTCTCTCCCAGCCCTCTTTGCTGGCAGCAACAGCAAATGTACTGCAACGAAGGCGGAATGCTGTTGCTGCGCAAAGGCAAGTGCAGGGGTGCTTCGCTCCCACACTAAGACTCCGGCCATGCCACTGCCGCAACAGGGCGACGGCTCTTTCATCCCTCTGCCATGACAGGGTGACGGAGCCATAGCAGAGTGCCCAAAGAGCTGCATGCGGCTCCGGAGCCACAGGTTGCAGACCCCTGACCTAGATAAATTTATATGTTTATATGTTGCTACAAGTCACCAGAGTTATTCAGACAAGCTACATATAATAGATGTATTTTACTGTTGCAATATCTCAGGGAAATTTACTTTTTTCCCCATTTATCCTCCAAATGTTGATTGCTAAGTTCCTTTTACATATCATACAGATACTTTATTGATTAGTTTTACAGCATAATTGCTCCAAATTAAAAAGTCAATTAATAACTGAATTGCAAAATTTTGTTAAGCAGCCATGTTTGGTAGCTGACCCTTCCTGTTTTGTTGTTGTTGTTTTTTTCAGTGCACAGTTTGCAGGACTTCTTTGTGAAGAAGAAGGTAACGGTGCAGACAATGTCCAATACTGTGGTTATTGTAAATACCATTTCAGTAAACTGGTAAGAACTTGTTGAACTCAGCATTGCAATTCCTACATTTCATAAATACATAATTTTACTATTAGGCTGGTTGAATTTATACAAAGTAGTGATTAAAATTTAATCTTGTGAACTGTTAAATGTGGATTTTAATAGTCATGTAAAATTCAGTGCATTATAATATTTGAAGATTGGAGTTTCATTCTCCAATTTTATATAACAGAGACAGGTTTTCATTTTAGAATAGAATTAGAATAGAATAGAATAGAATAGAATAGAATAGAATAGAATAGAATAGAATAGAATAGAATAGAATAGAATAGAATAGAATAGAATAGAATAGAATAGAATAGAATAGAATTTTATTGGCCAAGTGTGATTGGACACACAAGGAATTTGTCTTGGTGCATATGCTCTCAGTGTACATAAAAGAAAAGATACGTTCATCAAGAATCATAAGGTACAAAATGATAGTCCGGGTACAAATAAGCAATCAAATCATATTAGAAACCAGTCAATATAAATCGTAAGGATACAAGCAACAAAGTTACAGTCATACAGTCATTAGTGGGAGGAGATGGGTGATAGGAACGATGAGAAGATTAATAGTAGTGCAGACTTTGTAAATAGTTTGACAGTGTTGAGGGAATTATTTGTTTAGCAGAGTGATGGCGTTCGGGAAAAAACTGTTCTTGTGTCTAGTTGTTCTGGTGTGCAGTGCTCTGTAGCGTCGTTTTGAGGGTAGGAGTTGAAATTGTTTATGTCCAGGATGCGAAGGGTCTGTAAATATTTTCACTGCCCTCTTTTTGACTCTTGCAGTATACAGGTCCTCAATGGAAGGCAGGTTGGTAGCAATTGTTTTTTCTGCAGTTCTAATTATCCTCTGAAGTCTGTGTCTGTCTTGTTGGGTTGCAGACCCAAACCAGACAGTTATAGAGGTGCAGATGACAGACTCAGTAATTCCTCTGTAGAACTGTATCAGCAGCTCCTTGGGCATATCTGTATGAGAAAATGACTGTATGCCTTTTTTTTTTTTTTTTGCTTGTTAATTAAAAGTAAAGTCTGTGTCTGTCTTGTTGGGTTGCAGACCCAAACCAGACAGTTATAGAGGTGCAGATGACAGACTCAGTAATTCCTCTGTAGAACTGTATCAACAGCTCCTTGGGCAGTTTGAGCTTTCTGAGTTGGTGCAGAAAGAACGTTCTTTGTTGTGCTTTTTTGATGACGTTTTTGATGTTAGGTGTCCATTTTAGATCTTGCGATATGGTAGAACCTAGAAATTTGAAGGTCTCTACTGTTGATACTGTGTTGTTTAGTATTGTAAGAGGTGGAAGTATGGGAGGGCTTATC
>QLTV01001474.1:700793-715933 GCA_003457575.1 Thermophis baileyi
AAGACGGACTGACTGACTGACTGACTGATTGACTGACTGACTCACTGATTGACTGACTGACTGCCTGATTAACTAAAGAGAGTTCATTTCTGCTCATGTTCCTGATAGAACTACCGAACAAACTACAGACGTTCAAGGATTCTTCTATTATATTTCAGTAGAAGATTTATCTGCTAAAGATTAATAGCTAAGTGCTAAATTCTTATCTTTGTGTTAATATGTTTTGTTTTGGACATTGTTAGTTTAAGCAAGTAAATCATTTTTGAAGACTTTGAAGATCTCTGGTTTATTGACTCTATGATATCAAACTGCAACCCCACATTCTGCTGCGTATACTCATTTCCTTAACAAATTTCATCATTGGCGGCGGCCTGTGAGGAAAATTGCCATGGCTTCTCGAGCTTTGTCCCTTGGACGTATCTGGCTCTTCCCATGGCTGTAAACATCGGCAAAAGTCTTCGGGGCGCGAGCGCTCAGCTTCTTCCCCAAACGAAGCCGGGCCATCCAATGCCCCTCCAGCACGTAGTGCGGCGGAGAAACGTCACCATGAGAAGCTGGACAAATTGTGTGATAAGGCGGCTTCCAGAGCGTCGGTGGCACGTGAGCAGTCCAGTGCACAGACGGCTGGAACATCGGGATACGTCGTGTCCGCTCTGGACTCTATTGTCCCAAATTCCAATGCCCAACTGTGGGGCCCGGGGGCAGATTTCCTTCCTCTGACCACTGCTTCCGCGGCGGTGCCGGCTCAGCAGGCCAAATCCGCGACGGTAATATCTGAGCAAGGGGTCGCGACAGCGTCTCTAGAGCCGGATCGATGTGGCACATCCCCATCGGCCTCCTTTACACCGACAGCTGCCGGCCTTCGGCCCCAAGAGTCTTCCAGGCTGGTGCTTCCGGAGGATATGAAAGTGCTTGTGGCGGAGGCTATCCGTCAAGGCATCGCTGAGGGCCTTCAGCAATCTCGGTCTCAGGGCCGTATGGACTCCGGCAGTATCTACCGTCACTGAGTCTCTCTGGAAGCCGGTTGTGAGGCAGGATATGATCCCTCGCCGGAGCATGGGTCGGACCGGTCCGACGACGATGCACGTTCTCAGGCATCAGCGGGTGACGGTCACTCTGACTTTGATCTGTCAGAGGATGACGGCGTTCAATTGGACCAGCCTTTGGTGTCTGGCCTGTTTCCGTTACATCTGTTTCGCCCATTACTGCACAAGGCGAAAATTGCAGCCGGTCTGGCGCCGCTTAATTCTGAACCGGACCTGTCTTCGGCTCAGAATCTGACGGATCCGCTTTTTGTCGAACGCACGCTATGACGGATGTAGTCCCATCACCTAAAATATTTGTGGACATTATTTCCAGGCAGTGGTGGGTCTCCCGGGACGGGTCCCAACCCTTCGTTGGCGGAGAAGAGGTTGTACAATGTGGCCCCTGACCTGGCTCAGTCCTTGCAGGTGCCCTCGGTCGATCAGCCGGTCGTGGCTCTACACACATCTTCTGCGTTACCTGGGGATCCAGCAGAAGCTTTGCGTCCTGATGATTGACGGTCCGAGCAGTCCCTTCAGCGGGCGCACCAGGCAGCGGCGTGGGCCATTAAGGCTTCCACTACTGCATTTTTTTCTCCCGGACTTCGCTTATTTGGCTTCACCAGCTTTAAGAGCACACCCTGGCAGCTGACTCGTCTCCGTCAGGACATTAACAAGTTGAACGCCGCAACGCAACTTACGGTGGATGCCACTCTCAACGTGGCCCGCTTTGAGTCCAAGTCCATAGGCGCGTCAGTGACTGCCCGTAGACTCTTGTGGCTGAAGAATTGGCAGGTGGACACCCGCCATAAGTGGAGACTGGTGACGACCTCGTTTGCGGGAGACCGTCTGTTTGGCGATTGTCTGGATGGAGACGAAGGACCACAGAAAGATCTTGCCTTCTGTCACCCGGCGTCTTGAGTCCCGTCCTTTCCCTTATTCCAGGAGGCCCAGTTATCGTCCAGGTACTATGGCTCAGAGGTCGCAAGGCTTTTATGGGCAGAGGCCTAGGCAGCGTCAGGATCGCCCTGATAAGGGGAGCCCCTTCAGGTCCAAACGGCCCTTTCGTGGGGGAGGAGGTCGTTCTTTCTGGCGTCTTCAGTGAGTCCATCCCCGAGCGCCCCATCGGAGGCCGGCTGGCCTATTTTGTGGACCGATGGGACGAATCCACTTCGGACGCTTGGGTTTGAGAGACCATACGATTGGGTCTCTCTCTTGAATTCTGCTCCATTCCCCCGAGGTTTTGTATCCGCTGTCCGGTATCTCGTGTTCCGACTAAAAGGATCCTCATGGAGACAGCTATCCAGCACTTGCTGGATATCTATGCCATCGAGGCAGTCCCTGAGGATCAGCACGGACAGGGATTCTATTCGATCTTGTTTGTTGTCCCAAAGACCTCGGGGGGATGGAGAGCAGTTCTCGATCTTAAACGGCTAAACCATTATATCATCTACAAATGGTTTAAGATGCACTCACTCACGACTATTTTAGAGGGCGTTAGGGAGAGCGACTTCCTCACATCCATTGATCTCACCGAGGCATATCTTCATGTCCCGGAGTTGCTGCATCAGACAGTTTTTACACTTCCAGTTTGCTGGAGGTCATTACCAGTATCGGGCCATGCCGGCTCCTAGGGTGTTCACTGTTGCTTGCGGGCCTAGCAGCGGTATTGAGAGCCATGCCCGTGCGTGTCCAGTGCTACCTGGATGATATTCTCATTCAGTCGTCCTCACTTTCCCAGGCTCGTGCAGACGTGAGCACGACCATCCAGGTCCTGCGACACCACAGGTTCTCCATTAATTTGGAGAAGAGTCACCTAGCTCCCACAACCAAATTGTTGCATTTAGGGGCCATAATTGACTCGTTGCAGGGGACGGTGTACTTATCCCCAGACCGTCAGGCTAGTATTGACCATCTAGTTGCCTCTATTCAGTTGCCTCTTGCTGTTTCAGAGGTCCGGCAGGGGCACTTCTCCGGCCAGGGTGCATCTTCCACCGACTGTCATCACTTCTCTCTCGTGGTGGAGGTCTCCGGCTCTGTCCAAGGGCGGTCTGTTTTGGGAGCCAGACTGTCTGGTCCTCACAACAGATGCAAGTCTGACGGGCTAAGGCGCCCACATGGGCTCTCATATGGCCCAGGGCCTGTGGACCGACCAGGAGGGCAGACACAGTATCAATTTGCTGGAACTTCGGGCGATCCGCCTGGCCCTCCTCCATTTCAGCCCGTTGGTCTCCGGCCATCATGTGTTGGTGATGACCGACAACGTTTTGGCCAAGGCGCACGTCAATCGCCAGGGCGGCACGCGGTCTCGGGCCTTGATGTCAGAGGCTCAACTTCTGGCCCTTTGGGGGTACTCCACCTTCTCTCCCTTCGGGCGGACCACATCTCCGGCATCGCCAATGTCCAAGCCGATTGGCTGAGCCGGGAGTCCATCGACCAGGCCGAATGGTGGTTGCATCCGGAATTGTTCAAAGAGTTGTCGGACAGGTTTGGCCTACCAGAGATAGACCTTTTTGCTACGCCGGACAATGCCCAAGGTCCACAACTTCTTCTCACGGTTTGCGACACCGGGGGCGGTCGGAACCAACGCTCTTCGGCTGTCCTGATCCAGAGGACTTCTTTATGCATTCCCTCTGCTTCCCCTCCTGCCTCGGGTTATACGCAAGATTCTCCAGGAGAGGGCGGAAGTCATCTTGGTGGCACCTTATTGGCCACGCAGACCGTGGTTTGCGGACCTGCTGAATCTGTCCATGTCTCCACCGTACAGGTTGTCTCAGAGGTCGGACTCGCTCAGCCAGGGGTCGTTGATCCACCCAGACCCGCAGTGGTTCAAACTGACCGCCTGGCGCTTGAGCGGGTCGCTCTGAGCAAGGACAATATTCCGGACGATGTCATAGTCACGATGCAAGCATCCCGCAGGCCTTCCACTACCTGCATTTATAACGCAACTTGGCGGGCCTTCTGTGGGTGGTGCGCGACGTCAGCCATCGTTCCATCAGAGGTGTCACCAGTCCATGTCCTCTGGTTTCTGCAGGCCGGACTTTTCAAAGGGCTTAGTCTGAACACCTTACGTAGACAAGTGGCAGCGTTGTCCTCCATTCTGGCTTGCCGCGGTAGGGAGTCCTTGTCGCTTCATCCTCATATCCGCCATTTTCTGCGAGGGGCTATCAACATTTCTCCTCCAGTCGTCCACCGCTATCCGACTTGGGACCTGCCCAAGGTCTTGCAGTTCCTGATGGACCCTCCCTATGAACCTATTCGGGAAGCCAGCTTGCGCCACCTTACGTGTAAGGTGGCGTTTTTGGTGGCCATTACATCAGCCCGGCGGGTGTCCGAATTGGTGGCGTTGTCCGTGCGGTCTGATTTGTGCATCTTCCATTCGGACAAAGTGGTCCTTAGGTTGGATCCGGCCTTCCTGCCGAAAGTGAATACATGGTTCCATCGCACACAGGAGGTTGTCCTCCCAAACTTTTGTCCGCACCCGGTTCACTTCAGAGAAGCGTTGGCATACATTGGATGTGTGGCGGGCGCTACGGGTCTATATTAAACGAACTGCGAGATTTCGCAAGTCGGAATCACTCTTTCTTTCGTTCCAACCCGCTTCCTTGGGTCGTAAGGTGACGCCGTCCATGGTTGGTCAATTGATCCGATCTACCGTCTCTAGAGCTTACGAACTTCAGTCTCATCAGGCGCCGTCTCACATCACCACCCACTCGAGGAGTGCGGCCGCATCGGCGGCTTGGGCGACTCAGGCGTCCCTCGAGGAGGTGTGCTGCGCAGCTACTTGGTCGTCCCCGTCTCCCTTTGTGCGGCACTATAAGATCGATGTCTTTACTTCGGCTGAGGCCTCCTTTGGCAGGAGAGTATTGCAGCAGGTCGTTAAGGACTAGAGCCTTGACAACAGTCTAGCAACCATTGTCACCCACCCGTTTGGACAGCCAGCTTTGGTATGTCCCATTCCTGGCTGCTATATCCACCATGAGGGAGAAGGGGCGTTGGTCTTACCTGATACGCCTCTTCTAGGAATGGTGGATATAGCAGCCAGTCCCGCCCGGTTGGGTCAACTTCGACTGTTGGCTTCCGCGGGGCTGGAGGTGGACTATTTTTATTCACTCTTTTTATTGACTATGGCACAAGGGAGTCTGTCGCTTCGCTTCTTCGTTTCAAACTGACTGGCATAGCAACAAGGGCAGTACCTAAACAGCTTTGAGAGACTCAGTCCAATCAGAGAGCAGACGGATTTAACCCATTTCTGGCTGCTATATCCACCATTCCTAGAAGAGGCGTATCAGGTAAGACCAACACCCCTTTTAATATGAGGGATATAGCTACATTTGCTTCTACAGTGGTACCTTGGTATTCAATTGCTTTGAAACTCATCAAACTTGATACTCAACACAATTGATGTGAAAATGTTGTCCTGGTACTCATCATTTGTTTGGTACTCAATGCACAAACTAGAATTTGTTGGTGTTGGCTGCCTTGTTACTCATTACATTATTCCTTGTGGGAAAATTTTGTTTGGTACTCTTCATTTTTGGTACTCATCGTGCCTCCCAGAACCAATTAACGATGAGTACTGAGGTACCACTGTACTTTCAGACTCTCTAATTTGTACTTTTTTTCAAATAATATTTAAATTGTCATGATGGATTCCTATGACTATAATATTCATTGTTTTATTCTGCCTTTGCTGTGAAAATATGAAAATCTGCTATAAAAGATGAGGAATTGTAAAGTGCAGTATCCTTAGCATGCAATGTAACTAATAGCCTTCTTTTTTAATATGGAATTGGAATGGACTTGGGATCTTAGAATGAAACTTTATAAGCATTATATATAGAACTCATGTATTTCTGCTGTATACACAGGTTCATTTTACTGCAATAGTAAATTAAAAGTTTAAATAATTTGGTATTTCTTATCCCTGGTTTTGAACCTTCTAACATTTCTAACATTTATACATATTGCATCTTTTTTCTCCTACAGCATCCTTTATTGCTAGGTCCATGGTTAATTTTTCTTTCTGAAATTTACTTTATGCCACTGTCATCCCTCTTGATAATCTTTCTGTTTCCTTAGTTTGGATTTTGTTCTCATCTGCCTTGCTTACAAAAGGTATTTGTTTCAGTTTATATTTGGACCAAACATTTAATATATTTCATTTAGTTACTCTCCTTATCCAATTTGATTGTCATTAGCTCTTTAAACTGTGTGCATAAATATTGATTATATTCCATCAAGTTGGTATCAACTATTAGTAACCACATAGATAGACTTTCTGCTAGAAACAGATGATGCATCTAGATGATCTTCTCCCAACATGGACCTTCAGATCTTCCAGTGATGCATCAGTTGCCATTGTAAATGAGTCCATCTACCTTAGTAGCAGTCACCTCTTGTTGCTCTTTCCTTCTATCTTTCTCATTATAGATTTATCAAGAGACTAGCCTTCACATATTGTGTCCAAAATTTAATAATTTGGTCATTTATGCAATGAGTGGGAACTCTAGATTGATTTGTTCTATGTTCCCTTTGTTGTTTTTTTGTCTCCATAGTATTCTTAGGCTTCAACATCAATATTCAAAAGCTTCAGTGCTCTTTCTATCCTGCTTCATCAGAATCCAACTTATGCTTCCATAGAGTGTCAAGGGAAGACCATTGCTAGCAAACCGTTGTTAGGTATAGACATGTCATGGTATCTGTGTATCTTTTCCATGACCTTCATTGTTACCCTACCAAGTATTGTCTGGCTCTATACAGTATTTTGAGACTGTAAGTAATAAGACATTCAGCATCTGGATGACAGTCACATTTGCAGAGGAACTTAGCCTATATGTACACAATCCAATACACATAATCACAAGTATATGATTACACCAGGGGTGAAATGCTCCCGGTTCGCTCTTACCTGTCCGTCACCATAGATCCAGTCGCCAAGGTAGCGCGAGGCGCCGCCCACCCACCCGGACGCCGCCATTTGGGTTCTTTTACCCTCTGCGCATGCGCAAAGCATTCTGTGCATTCGCAGAGGGTAAAAAAACCCAAATGGCGGCGTCTGGGCGGGTGGGCGGCACCTCGGGCTACCTTGGCGACAGGCTGTACGGCGACCGACAGGTACGAGTGAACCGGGAGCATTTCACCCCTGGATTACACATGACAAAACCTGAATCTTACAAATTGCAATTGATTTGTATTTTCCTACATTAATGTGTTAGTCTGTAATTCAAAGATTAAGATGACACAATTCCTTTACATTATGCATGTTTCTTTAAACACATATGTAATACCATACATTATAAACCTACCGTAACTTGCATTAACAATAGGGTCTTATATACTCTCCCTTATTTATTCAAGCTAGATGTTGAGTATATTTTCAATATATATTAAGGCAGTTGAATTTCAAAATTAGAGTTGTGATTTTAAAAGTAGAGAGAGAAATATCAATAATTTGTGCTACTACTATGGCACTACTCTGATAACTGAAAATGCAACTGATCGGGAAGCACAAACTATAAATGTCAAGGAGCATAGAGAAAAATTGGACTAAGATTAAGATTTATTTCAGTGGATTTTTTCTGGTATGTAAAGAATATTAGTTTTCAGTTCATTGTCTCTAAAACCCTCAAAATGTTTTCTTCATATTGTTTGTGCACAATGTATATAGCATCTGTTTCGGCACAGAGTTCCATTTGGAAAATTCTTGAGCAGAAATAAGTTTTGGTGAGAGTCATGCTTCCATTCCCATATTGAAAAAGTATCTCATTCTTTTTTTAACAAAGGACATACACAAAAGCAAAACCAAAAAGCATAATTTTCTTCCTTTTGACCATGGCAGAAACATTCATCTCAACCAATCTATTTATCAAATACTGCTTTGATTTAATTTGATTTTCTTTCCTGTCCTTCATCTCTATCATTTTTTTCTATTCGGTATTATACCTTTGGCTATTTCTTTGGATGAATAAGTTCAACAGTTCTGGATTCATTGCTCTTACTGCTGAGTATTTGCTTTCTCTGATGTGTCATTTTCAAAAATTTACCAATCAAAGCTATCCATTGAACCATTGAGCTCTCTTTCTTTTGTGAATATTGTTTCACATAACTGTTAACTTCTATAATCAATTCAATGGTTGTCTAAGATATTGCCAAGAATTTCATCTTGGCTTAAAAAATACCAGTTGATTGCTCAGGTATTTACCACGTTTTCTTTGATATGGAGCAATATTAAATAATCACAAATCTTATTCTAGACCCAGCTCCAGCTTTGAACTTTCTATTCTGGATTTTTTTATAAGATTATTCACATTGACATTATGGTGCATCAAGAAAATACTTCCCTAGTGCCTGGCTGTGTGGTATGGATTTAAATGCAATGTAACTTCCTTTAGTTGAAGTAATAAAATATAGATGATTTTAGGACATACTTCTAATGATGTATAAATTATTTGGCTTATTTTGAAAAGAAAATCTGCAAAAGTTCACATGTACTTCATTTCTGACGTAATGCATTTTCTGTGGGGAAAAAAGTGCTTTAAAAGATCACTTTTCAGGTTGCTTCTTTTAACTGATGTCATAGGAGGACTTTGTACAAGCTATTCAACTGGACATAAATGGGCAAGATACATAGAGGGTATTTGTCACTGAATTTCATCTTGGTTTTGGGGGAAAAAACACTGATTAGGATGTCTAGAAACTCCGTGAAGGAGAGTCCAGAATGTTATCATTCACAATGAGCATCTCATTATTATTCACCAATAATTCCTCAATTTTAGTTTATAACAATCACATTGATAGCAGACCATAATTAGAGTCTCTGTAAATTGCAGAACTGTCCAATTTGTAGACTTTATTGGATATGATTTTGTCTACTATATCTGCAATTCTGGTTGCAGCAGTAGTACACATCACACTTTTCTAGATGAGCTTTCTAGTGAAGGAAATGTTAGTCTTTTTATTAGTGCCAGTGGTTTGATTTAATTATTAATTAAATTAATGAATATTTATAATACTGACTTGTCCCTTACATTGCTTATAGACTTGTTCCAGTACTAATATCCTTGATATCATCTATTATACTTTTCTTCTAGTGTCACTTCGATAGATACAGTCATGTGAAAAAGAAAGTATATTCTTTTTGAGTTCTGTGGTTTTATGTATCAGGATATAATAAAAAGCATCTGGTCCTTAGCAGTTCTTAAAAGTAGATAAATACAATCTCAAATGAACAATAACACATGATATATTACACTATGTCATCATTTATTTTACAAAAAGAAAGTCAAAATGGAGAAGCCATGTGTGAAACTAAGTACACCTTATGATTCAATCAACCATCTTTTAGCAGCAATAACTTGAAGTAATTGTTTTCTGTATGACTTTATCAGTCTCTTACATCATTGTGGAGGAATTTTGGCTCACTCTTCTTTACAACATTGCTTCAGTGCATTGAGATTTGTGGGCATTTGTTTATGCAGAACTCTCTTGAGTTCCCATCACAGCATTTCAATCGGGTTGAAGTCTGGACTTTGACTGACCCATTCAAAACACCTTGATTCTCCCTAGAGCTAGATCGAGAGCATCCAGGAATGGGTAGTAGCTCTATCTTCTGCATGGAGACTGAGCACATGATCTTTATTTGCATAACTGGTCACTCCTTTCTCATCTGGTGATTCCCCAGTTCGGCTCAGTCTTCACGCTGAAGAGACGTCTTGGAGAGAGCTGCGCCTTAGGGCAGGATTCTCCAATCATGAGCTAATAAAAAATTCTTTATTCTACTAAGGGATCGCTTCTGCGATCAGGCAGCCTTTCGGTCTGCTGATTAGGTGCCTTCTTCCGGCTCCGTGCAGCCGAGGTCCCAGCCTGCCGCGATTAGCGGAAAAGGCCTATTCTCCATAGTGGGTGGAGTTATCATCCAGAATGGGTTGACCTCATCCAATCAGCTAAGGACTGAGTCTGTCAATTTTATTGAGGGCTCCGCCTTTGCCAGGAATCCCCAGTTACGACTCAGTCCTCAGACTGGACGGACATCCCCTTCTGGAGCCCATTTCGATGCGGAGCATCGGCTACAGCCAGGGCGGGCGAGTGTCGGGGTGGAGAGCAGGTCGTGCATCTCCCCAAGCGACCGAGGTGCGTCCAGCACCAACAAAAGCCGAAGGAGCGCCCGCAAGACCCAGAGAGTGCCGGAGAATCAGAATGAGAGAGAGAGGGGGGGGGAGAGAGAGAAAGAGAGGGGAGAGAGAGATGTCAGAAAGAAAGATGAGAGAGAGAAAGAACGAGAGGGGGAGAGAGATGAGAGAAAGAAAGGGGGGAGAGAAAGGGGGAGGGAGAGATGAGAGAGAGAGAGACAAAGAGAGGGGGAAAAGAGAGAAAGGGGGAGAGAGATGATGGAGAGAGAGAAAGAGGGGGAGAGAGAGAAAGAGGGGGAGAGAGATGAGAGAGAAAGATGAGAGAGAGACAGACAAAGAGGGGAGAGAGAGAGAAAGAGAGAGGGGGGGGGAGAGAATGCCTGAAGGACCCCATCCCGTCACTGGGAGTCCAAGCGCTTCAGCAAGCGGTGCGCTGGATTCGTATTAGTGGTCCGCGGGATTTAAAATTATGAATGTAGTGGTCCCTGAGGTCCAAAAGGTTGGGGACCCCTGCCCTAGATCAGGGGTCGGCAACCTTAAAAACTCAAAGAGCCATTTGGACCTGTTTCCCAGAGAAAACAAAACACCCGGAGCCACAAAACCTGGGTGGGCATGGCCAACTCGACGTCACTTCCACCGAGTCACATGACACACACCCAGCTACGCCTACCCAGGTTTTGTGGCTCTATGTTTTCTTTGCTATTTGGCTCTGTTTTATTTTCTATGAGAAATAGGTATCTCTCTCTTTCTCTCTCTCCATCTCTCTTTCTCCCTCTCCAATCTCTCTCCCTCCCTCTCATCTTTCTTTCACTCTTTCCCTCTCCCCATCTCTCTCAGTCTCTCTCTCCCCCTTCCTCCCCACCCATCTCTATCTCCCTCCCTCATCTCTCTCTTTCTCCCTCTCTCTCCCCTTCTCTCTCTGTGTGCTGAGGAACGATCGCCACCCCCAGCAAAGGCTTCTCTTCGGGAAACCCTCCTCCCCCTCTTGCGACTCCCTGCCTGGCTGTGGCGGGGCCAGGAAGGTGTGCCTGCGTGGGGAGTCCCTCAAGCGAGTGCCAAAGCGCAGCAAAGGTGCGTGTGGAGGGCGGGCGGCTGCTTGCTTGAGGGTCTTTGGACGCGGCTTCTCTCCTGCCCTAAGGATCTGGCCATTGCCTTGCTGTGTCCCGTCCTGTCTCCACCCTCCTCACAGCTCTTCGGCCGAAGGAGGAGGGCGTGAGCTCCAGCCCTAAGCGGCAGGAAGCGAAGGCTGCCTTACGCGCAAATGTGGCTTGAAGGCAGCTACAGGGCCTCTTCTCTCCTGCCCTAAGGATCTGGCCCTTGCCTTGCCGTGCCCCCCCCCCGCATGAGAGGAGAAGGAGGGGGAGGAGGGTCGCCGGAGCGAAGGCAGCCTTCGCTTCCTGCTGCTTCAGGCTGGAGCTTACGCCCACCCTGCTCGGCCGAAGAGCTGCAGGGAGGAGGGACGGGACACGGCAAGGCAATGGCCATATCCTTAGGACAGGAGAGAAGCCGCATCCAAAGACCCTCCTTAAGCAAGCAGCCACTCGCCCTCCGCGCACACCTTTGCTGCGCTTTGGCGCTCGCTTGAGGGACTCCCCGCGCATGCGTACCCTCCTGGCCCCGCCACAGCCAGCCAGGGAGTCGCGAGAGGGGGAGGAGGGTCGCCCGAAGGAAAGTCTCCGCTGGGGGTGGCTATGTTCCCCAACCAGCGCCGGATAATCAGCCCCACTGCTTCTCCATTCCCGCCGTTGCCCTTACCTTCTCAGGCCAGGGGAGGGAGGGGAGGGCGAGGCCAGCCAGTGATGGGACAGGGAGCCACAGCAGGGGGCCCAAAGAGCCCCGGAGCCGCAGGTTGCCGACCACTGCCCTATATGTTACAAGCATGTAGAAGCTCTGGTTATAAATGTTGCACAAAGAATAAAAACCAAACAGAAATAAGAGTCTGCCTGTTGTTGTGTTTAAGCTTCATAAGCTACTACTATTTCATATAATTGAGTCTTGATAGATGCTGATTCATAGATTTCAATGCATGACCACTTTTGCTTCAATTTTGGTCATCTTACTCTCTTCAGTTATTTTACCAGTCAGTGTTAATTAGAGGACACATGGAAATTATTAGTCCAGTACAAATTCATTAAGATATAAAATGATAGCCTTACACATAGAAGTTGAACTATGATAGTAGTGCATCAATACATAGCAAAATAAAATTATAATTTTATATTATTTTAATCAAGTTATGTATAAAAATAACAAAATTTTGGCTTTCAGTTATTCTTTGCATAGTTTTGTTTAGACCATTATATTTGGAGTGATGTGGCTGTCAGACTTAATTAGATAGCTTTTATCTATATTCATTTCATAAATATATATTTTATCTTTTTAGAAAAAGAGCAAACGGGGATTTAATAGGTCATATGATCAAAGTTTAAGTAATTGTTCCTCTCAATCAGGATAAGTACCATGAGAAGGAGAAAAAAGTAAGTGGGTCGTTACCTAACACATCTACTTTATCATTTTAGCACCTTCAAAAGTTTCATCAGGAAGCAATAAATGTGTAAAGGTCTTTGGTTTAAACAATGTGTGAAACAGTTACATTAACACTATGCGTGTTGATTAAGAAATAATGAGAATTAGTGAAGGAGCTCTCCTTTTCGTTCTTTAAATTTAATTTTACTAGTGTTCTCATTTCAGTGTGTGGACAAATCGAACAGAACTAGAGCAAGATTTCTTGTATACAGTTGATTTCTTGTCAAAAAAAATTTGTGAACTTTTTCATTTCAGTATTGATGAGCAAGGTAATTAGTAGTATATTTTTCACAGCTGCACCTTACACTTTATAACAATCTTTTTAATACCTATTTCACTTCTTAGCTGAAAAAAGCAAAGTGAACAGTGTTGACTGATCTTTTAGTGGTACTAGCATTCTTTCTGTATTGCAATTCTAGAATGTTATCCTTAATGTGAAAATTTGTAATATTTCAGTAAATTGTAAAAAATAAAGAAACCACTAAGCCATCATTATATTCCTGTTAACTTATTCTTCTTATACTTTAATTTTAGATTGTTTAGGGAAGAAGGTTGATTCTGTGTTAATAAGTGAGCACTTGCAAATTTTTGGCTAACATTATCAAATCTACAATTGCTTAAAAATATATTTTTCTATTGTATAGGATTAAAGCAATAGATCTTTATAACATAATTCAAGCCTCCATAGGATGGCATTTGTAAGATATTAATTTTACTGATGAGAGAACTTGGCTTTTCAGACCAACTTTAGCAATATTGATTAATGTTCATGAAGACATAAACTGATTTGACTCTTCTTTTATCAGTTTTTTAAAATAATATTCTCTTACCACATTTTTCTGAGAATAGTCTAGATCTGTTTTTTCATAAAATAAAAAATACATTTGCTGCATTGTCAGTCAATTTCAGTAGTTCTTAGTTTTATTAGTTGCATGCACAGTTATTAAAGAATATATAGTAAAACAAGTTGGCCATACCCTTGTTGTAGGTAGAACTTTTTAAACAAAAAACAATGGCTTGAACAATTCTGCATTAGATTTGCATTGGTTTGATTTGAACTAATAAGGTAGATGTTTCCAGTATCTTAATAGATAGCAATATTATTTACATCCCTGAGCATACTAAAATTGGTTGATTTAATTTAAACAGCAATAAAAATATTTGTTGTTGTGTCTTATGTTTTTGTTATGTCTCTTGTGCTTGTCAACTTTGGTTAGTACTGCTAGACCCATTTCTGGACAAAAAAAACTATTTTCCACTGACTGATAATCACACAGTTAAATGTACAGTTAGTCCTCAACTTACAACAGTTCGCTTAGTGACTGTGCAAAGGTACAACGGCACTGAAAAAAGTGACTTATGACCATTTTTTACACTTATGACCATTGCAGCATCCCCATGGTCACATGGTCACATGATTTATATTCGGATGCTTGACAACTGACTCAAATTTATGATGGTTGCAGTATTCTGGGGTCATGTGATCAGCTTTTGCAACCTTCTGACAAGCAAAGTCAATGAGGAAGCCAGATTCACTTAAGCACCATGTTACTAATTTAACAACTGCAGTGATTCACTTAACAAACGTGGCAAGAAAAGTCGTAAAATGGGGCAAAACTCATTGAACAAATTTCTCATTTACCATTAAATTTTGGGTTCAGTTGTAGTTGTAAGTTGAGGACTACCTGTATGTGATCTTTATGACAGCTACTCTTACATTTAGGTTGAAAACAGCAGTTCATGAAGAGCATGATGGCCAGGTCCTGTGATGCTCTCCAAGTGCACTGGCTGCTAGTGAGACAAGTCTATACCAATGACTGCACATCAAGGGAACCCTCTGTTAAAATTCTGAAGTTTGCAGACAATACAATGATCATTAGCCTCATTCAAGACGGATACGAGTCTACTCCCTCTTACTATATTCAACAGCACAGAATCAACAATAGAGTCCTTCAAATTTTTGGGGATCTATAATTTCCCAGGATTTGAAATGGATACTCAACATTAGAACCACCATTAAAAAGACACAATAAAGAATGTTCTTCCTGCATCAACTCAGGACATTCTGACTGTCCCAGGAGCTGTTGATACAATTTTACGTAGAATTATTAAGTCTGTTATTTGTACCGTATTTTCGGAGTATAAGATGCACCTTTTTACCCCCAAAAGAGGGTGAAAACTTGGGTGCTTCTTATACACCGAATGTAGCCCCACCCAGCCACCCCCACCCTTTGGCCTCTGCCTCCCAACAATTTACCTCCTTGCAGCAAACAGTGTAAAGCCTGATTAGCAGAAGCAACCAATTATCGGCCTCCCGACCATCAGCTGAGAGGCTGCAGGCAGGCCCACTTGCTAAAATGAAAGTGAAACTAGAACTGCAAGGAGGCAAATTGCTGGGAGGCAGAGGCAGAATTTTATTTTCTTCTGCATTTAATCACTTCTGAAACTGGATGCAAGGATG
>QLTV01001474.1:721169-732827 GCA_003457575.1 Thermophis baileyi
GCAATAGCAGTTAGACTTATATACCGCTTCACAGTGCTTTACAGCCCTCTCTAAGCAGTTGACAGAGTCAGCATATTGCCCCCAACAATCTGGGTCCTCATTTTACCCACCTCGGAAGGATGGAAGGCTGAGTCAACCTTGAGCCGGTGAGATTTGAACTGCCGAACTGCAGCTAGCAGTCAGCTGAAGTAGCCTGCAGTGCTGTACTCTAACCACTGCGCCACCTCGGCTCTTACACTTCCTTCCTTCCTTCCTTACTCCTTCCTTCCTTCCTTCCTTCCTTCCTTCCTTCCTTCCTTCCTTCCTTCCTTCTTTCCTTCTTTCCTTCTTTCCTTCTTTCCTTCTTTCCTTTCTCACAACTTATACAGTGAGTCACTTATGTTCACTGTACTCAGCTCAGCCAAATGAACTTTAGTATATCTTTTGTACAAAAGTGACTTTTGTAGTAGTTTTCAAGCCATATAACATATCCAAAATAAACATGTTAAAAATATTTTAAAATATTAAAATATTATAAAATATTTTATAATATAAATTATATATATAGTATATAATATAAAATTATAATATTTTATAAAATATTAAAAAGTATTTAAAAATATTAAAAATATTAAAAAATAAAAAACATGTTAAAAATACCAGCTGCTGTGGCCTAGAGGTGGAGCTCTTGCCTCACAATGAGGAGGTTTTGAGTTCGATCCTAGGTAGAGGCAGATGTACGGTCTCCTGCTTGGGCAGGGGGTTGGACTAGATGACCTGCAAGGTCCCTTCCAACTCTGTTAATCTGTTAAATATGGTCCTTCCAACATGCATCAGATGGGCTGTTCTCTGGTTAAAGTTTTTAATCAGTAATAAAAAAAATCAGATTAATGTATAATTAAGTTTGAAATCTACCTTTGTGCTTCATATGAAGTTACAGATTATGTAGTTTAAGCTTTAGTTTAGTTGGTAACATTTGTGCAATTTTAAGGGAGCAGTTTTAGAGAGAGAGAGAATTATAGAAAACAATAGGTGGCAAAGGCTTTATCTTCGTACTTTTTCTTCTAGCCATTACCTTTCCCTCTCCCTCCCCAATTCAATGGAGATACTTGGCTACATTTGGATAGAAGAAGATAGGGAGGGGGAGGGAGTGAGAGAGAGAGAGAGAGAAAGAATTTTATTTCTTTAACATTACAGGGTTTTTTTAAATTTTAAATTATATGGATACTTGTTCAGAAGAAATAAACCAATGTTAATGGTTTCCTTTGGTGGTATCATCCTGTACAAAACTGTATCTGCTGTACATAATTTATTCATAAAGACAGTATTTACTTTCCAATCGTTGAAAGCTTTAGTTTATTGTTTACTTACATGTTTCAGGTTATCTTTACGCAAATTAACTGCAAAAAGTGACTAAAAAATAACATCTGCCAATCCTTTTTAATAGCACTTTGTCTGCTTTCATCTGCATAAAAGTCTTTTCCTGGCAAGTATTTTCTGAAAGCTCTCTATCTCAATGCAGAACATGACATGGTATCTGAGCTTCTCAGCAAAAGTGCTAATTCGAAAGAAATGTTAACATCTGCCTAGACATTAGAGGTATATAAATGTCTTGGATTGTGAGGGTTTCCTTCTCAATTTGTTTCTTCACGGTATTGTATATTTTTGGAAATCTTTGGAAATTCAGGTTTTTGTTGGCAAAGTATGTGTTGCCTATTGGTAGGTTTTTTTCTCCCCCAAATTCCATTCCCATTACAAAAGGTATCTCATTCTTCCTTGGGAAGAGTTTAAAAAGTTTAAGCAATTGCCTACTGCAAAGTTTATTTCCAAGAGGTTCCATTCTAGTCTGTCATATGTTGAAAAATATGTTTTTCCCGGTACCCATCCAGGGCTTTCTGTCATCTGATTCCCAGGTTTCTGTGTTTAAGAATGCTAGACGGATATTCAAGAGCTTACATATATCAATTCTGGGCTGAAAGAGGTATGGGAGAGGGTCTTTATGGCTCAGTGAACAGCAAAAATTTTGAAATGTGAGGTTGTATGAGATTGAAATGAGAATGAGGTTGTCCTATTATGGATGTGTAAAGAGACAAACAGTTTCTAATATACCATTCACTATTGTATAGAGAAGATCATAAGCTTGGGGGAAATAAAATATTGAATGTTCTATAACAAATTGCTAGAAAACCAACCAGAGTAGTTGCATTATGGAAAGTAAGATTCTTCTGCCAGGGAAGGGGAAGTGTTTTTGCCCATGCAGATGAGCAGTTAACCACCAAAGCAGATACCTCCTTTGGAATTAATTCTTACTTCCTTGACAATCAAGGCCCCAGTTCTGACTTCCACAATAATATTAATCAAACTAGCAGTAATACATGGAATTATATTCATATATACACCATAATTTTGCAAGAGTCCCTAACAGTGCATCCATATCTATGCATTCTGTTTTTGAACACTTAGAAGGGATTTCATGAGGGCAGGTCTCCTTGCAAATGGCTGTATTTTGATTCCAACTGAGCTTAAAAGAGCTTAGAAAGGCATACCGTATTTTTTGGAGTAGAACACGCACCTTTCCCCCCCCCCTCAACAGAGGGTGGAAATGTTGGTGCATGTTGTACACCGAATACAGCCATTTTTGGCCTCCCGAAGCCCCGCCCCCGCGTCCCATTTTTGCAAAAAATGGGCACGTTTTTTTGCAAAAATGGGGTGCGCAGAGGGTTTGGGAGGCCTGCAGAGTGCTCCTGGGGGAAGGCAAAAACACCCCTGTTTTTTGAAAAATGGGCCGTTTTCAGAAAAATGGGGGCGTTTTTGCCTTCCCCCGGCCCCCAGAAGCACTCTGCAGGCCTCCCAAACCCTCTGCGCACCCCATTTTTTGCAAAAACGGGCTCGTTTTTGTGAAAAACGGGGCGTCCAGAGAGTTTTGGAGGCCTGCAGAGTGCTCTTGGGAGCCGGAGAGGAAAAAAACTTTTTTTTTCTTTCTTTCTTACCTCTTCGATATCCTGGTGCGTCTTATACACCGGTGCGTCTTATAGTCCGAAAAATACGGTAAGTGCCTGGCAAGTTCTCAGATAGAGTGAATGTTTTGGACTCAGTCATTTTTTTCAGAAGCTCATTGCTGGGATAGATAGAGGGGAATGTTAATGAAACAATGAACATATGGGGGGAGCAGCCACCATATGTTTATTGTTTTGGTATGGGCTCCATACAGCATCTGAGAGACCATTCTGCTAATGTATAGACTCAGTCCTAAGAGAATGCTTTTGAAAGGTTCAAATATGAAAGGATTCCTGAAAATTAATGCTTTGGAGAACTGTATTCTCTGTGGTATAAAAGTACATAGTACAAATGGGTTATCCCCCCCTTCTCAAACCATGATTTATCCTAGATTTAAGCAAGTGTCTCACAGTCCATAATTAATGAATGAGCTACTCAACTTGACCAGTAGCCAGCTAGGTTCTACCTTTGAATGTCCTCTCCTTTTATTGAGCAAAAACTGGAATCATTGAAATGAGTGCAGGTGACTATATGTTACAGATCATAGTATCTATACAAATAGTTATGGCAACAGTATTTTTAGTTTACTAACAGTCTCAATAGTTATTAAAGAGAAAAAAATCCTCTCCTGGAAATGCAAACATAGAAATAGAATATATAGCATCACTAACTTTTGGTAGAATTACTAGTTTTAATAAATTAGAGCAGGGGTCCCAAACCTATGGGCTGGGGCACACTACTGGGCTGTGGCCTGTTGGCCACTGGGCTGCATGAGTGGCTGGCCAGTGCATGTGTACCCTCTACTCATGCTAGCATTGCTGCGAGCGTCGTGTGGGTGCTAGCGTTGCAGGGGGACTAGTGTCATCACGAGTGTCGCGCAGGTGCTAGCATTGCCGCGAGTCTCACACGGGCACTAGCGTCGCCACAAGCGTCAAACGAGCACATTCACACATGCATGCAGAAATGTGCCTGCCCTTTCCCAGCCTCCAGGCCGCCAACCCAGAAAGGTTGGGGAACTCTGGATTAGAGAAATGCTGTGTATATAGTGTATCTGGATCTCACTAAATTCTTTGATGGATTATCTCATGAAATTCTTAATAAAAAGATAAAATGCGATCGTAATCTTAGATGGACTTAACATTGGCTGAGTAACAAGAGCCAAAGGGTATTCATTAATGGCTCCATTTCAATGGAAGGAAGTATCTAGTAGAGCACACAAGGATTTGTCTAGGCCTGGTGCTTTTCAGTATCAGTATTGGATCAAGGGATACCTATCAGGTTTGCAGAAGGATCTGAATTTCTTGTCAACTGTCGGTTAAATATGAGCCAGTAGTTTAATTGTTAAAAATACAAATACTATATTATGATGCATTAATATAAAAGATCTGGTTATGTTTAGCTTGTTAATAAATGAAGAGGACCTTAATATCTGGAATCTGTCACATAAAACAGGACGTACGGAGACGGCGATAGGCGGCGGCAATCCATACAGCCTGGAACAGTGCATTAAAACTTTAGTGACATAGGTTCATGTTACATGTCAGCAGGAATATCTTGACACTGATGAGCTGTCAGCCTATGGAACAGGCTGCCATATGAAATAATAAATTCTTTCACTGAGATTTCATATAGGTTGGATGGTTATCTTTCAGAGATGCTCTAATGGATTCTGCACTGATCAAGAAGTTGGACAAGTTTATCTCTATGGACCCTTGCTATTCTATGATTCTGTGAAATAGATATTGGATCTGATATATTTTGTGTCTCCAAAGTGGAGCTGTAGTTGAATTCAAAACTACAATGGAAATGGAAAATTAAGAGCACACTTCAAAATCAATCTTAATCTCTTAATCTCAAATGTTCTCTTTTTGTTAGCTTCCTCTGCTTAAATCTGTACTAGTCTTTCTGCTGTGCAATGAGTTGTTTTAGAGAAGCATGATCTACTAAATTGGGTGGGCAACTATGGTCGCTTTATGACGTGTGGACTTCAGCTCTGAAAATTCCTGAACCAGTATGGCCATAGTTGCCCATGCCTGCACTAAACAATGCTACTATAATATTGTTTACATATAGGAAGGGATATTTCTGGTTCTGGTTCATTGATTATATCAACTGGAAAGTAAACTGTCACAATTAATCCAAACATTGGAGGACTTTGCAATGAGAGAATAAAAGAGGAAAGAAAAGTTACTAAATGGCACTTTTTTCCAGATGAAAGAAAAAACATCCAGTAATAAATTCACTAAAGTTAAACAAGAAAACAATCAAAGCATGAATTTATAATTCAAAAATAGAACAGAACATCAGAGTAACAACATTGCTTCCAACTGCTTAGCCAGGCTTAATGTCATTCTTGTAGCATTCTAGAAATATAATACTTGCTTAATCAAATTCCATAAAAATCTGTTAGTTTTCCAGCTTTTAACAGGACCAAAAGATGGGTAATATCACGGAAAACCAATAACTTCATTACAGGTAGTATTGACTCCGCAGAGGAAAGTCAAGTTTCAGTTTCTTGCTTGTCTCATTCATTCCATAAAATAATGCCGACTTGCTAACTCTGTTTTCACAATCACTTTCCTAAAGAGAAAATGAATTTTCTAATGGAATATTGAACTAAGTTCTTTGAATGCTGTAAGCATATTTCTGTTGGCTATAGTAAAAGGATGCAGGTGGTGGTGGTGGAAACCATTTCCATCAGCAAGCTGTATTCAGAACTACATGGCACCTGTGTGTGGATAGGTGTGCTTCTGATAACAGAGTGGTCATTCTGGGTGCAAATGGACAATTGATGTGGGAATGATAAACATACATTGCCTAAGAGGATATTAGTATGTGCTATGCATATCCTTAAAGTTGTAATACTCTGAGTCATAAGTTATTCTTAGGTATTGAGAACATGACCCACAATACTGCCACTGTACGTGCTCTAATACATGGTTCTTCAAGCTCAGACAAAGCTGATTCATGATTCAGGTGTCTTTTGGACCCCTCAGGCTACAATCATTTAACTAGTAATTTAAGGATCATAAATCCAGTAGGCATGGTCGTAAATATACTCTTGATTTCAAAGGGAACAGAGTTCTCCAACCAGTAGCTTGAGTTCACAGGGCAAAGTCCTGTTTGTTGTCAGTGTAGGTGAGATTATGGTTTCCAAGAAGATTTCCCAGCTAAAGCTAAATACCGAATTTACATTATTTGACCTAAATTTTAAAATGTGTCTGTAATGGAGAATTGTTCCAACACAAGATTGCATTCAGATGGGACATTAAATTCTTGAAACTCCATTTGAATATAGATAAATCTTTATTTTTAGTACCAGGCTACTGCCATGTAGACTGGTCTATGACAGATGTTTTTCTATGGTGTTTTTCTATCTCTGTGTTTCCTGGCCACAAGACAATTTCAGCATTTCCATAGGTTGGGTTTTTCATACTTTGGTTCAAGATTTGACTTACAAGGCCTCATATTACTTTACCATTGGTCAGGATTCTTATCAGACTCACTGATTTCCTCATCTTAAAAGTCTACTCCTCTGAGAATGCCTCCTTAACAAAGGACATAACATGATGTGTTCGGAAAGCCATGTTTTTTGAACTGTCCTCTGGTGAAAGTCTTCGATATCCATAACAATGCGTATTTGCAGTTGTGACTAGTTAAATACTGTGAAATATGTACACATCTCAATGAGTTGTTCTAGTAAAGCTTTCTTGATATGGATATGTAGTATGATGCTATTCAATAGAAGAAGAATACAGCTATGATGCTTATCTCTCTGCAGTTGCTTAACCCTGGAAGATTCTATGATGATTTATGTTTGACTATTACTACCACTTTCCTCATACTTACTAGTGTGGGATATGTACTTCCAGATGTCATGAATAGTTCTCTTTTGTATCCTTGGCCTGATTATTTCAGTACTTCTACTAGTTCCAATGAATGCTTTCACCTGAATTTTAAATTTAACAGCTGGAAAATATATACTTAAATTACATCTTGAGTGTTCATGATATTATTAGTTATGGTTTATATAATTAGTTATAGCAACAATACTGTTTTTGATGCATTTGTAGAATGGAACAATCTTAATTGATCGTAGTACTTGATTCTCATCCTTATGGGAACGTCAGCCTTCTTTCTCAGCAGGGCACTAATATATAAGCATGGGGTAATTCATAATTAATTTCTTTAAAAAATGTCCCTATGACTAAATAGCTGCAGACTTCCAAGTATAAGCATTTTCTGTAAGGGGATAAGATGTTTGGAGGAAAAACTGCAGGCATGATGAGAAATAAATATCCCTTTTCCATCTATAGTTTTTGCTGTGTAATCTTTCCATGAATCTTCATAGAAATCAATAATCATGCAAACAGTGCTTTCCATGAGGAAAAGATTTAAAGGCTTTTGGATATTCATTGAAGGAGAGATATTTATTTTGTTGGCTACTAGCATTTTGAGCTATATTTGGAAGAGTTACAGATATTTCTATATCAAGTTTTTGAGATTGAATAATTTAAATAAATGTGGAGATTACTATATGTACTCATTTGAGACTGATACATGTTTTATTGTTCTAATCGTGAAAATAGTTGTGCAATTTATTGTATTTATGCTGTTGAGAAAAAAAATCATCTTGAAATTCTTCTTATAGTACCAGTGATGATCAATATCCTCTTAGATATTTGTCTTTACATCAATCAGATGGAGCTGCCCCAGATTTCTAGCATCATCCTTACTTCCAAGAATGCTGCGTGTGCCATTTGGGCATTATTGGAAAATAGAAATGGTGGATAGTTACAATGTGGTGCTTTAAGAATGCCTGGAATTATCCAGAAAAATGATAAAATCATGTTGGGACAACAGAGGGCATTATGGAACTCTAGAAATAATTTTGATTGAGAGCAGCTTCATCAGTTTTCCTCCCAGGCAATGGTTTTATCTCTCCAGAAATTCTAAAATGAAACATAGAAATATATTGGGGAAAAGTTTTTGTAATGTTATATTAACTGTATCTACTATATTGTCTGAGTTCTTCAGATTTTCTCTTCCCTGGTTTTTTTTATATTACTTTTTATTTTACTATAAGCTGCTCAGCATTGTTGTATGATGTTGGATGCTTCTAAGAATGAATGTATGAATCTAGCTAGCTGGTTAGTTTTCAGCATCTACAAGTTACAGCATTGGTTTTGGACATTAATTTAAAAATAATTGGTAATTATTTTCAAGACCAGGTAGTGAAACATGCAATGCGTAAATACTAGAGTTGGTACCTGTTTCAATATGGTTTGATTCTGATGAAGTGATCTTAGATAAGGAATATTTTTAGCCTTTATAAAGCATTCTGTTAAACAACATTTAGGTTTACAACATTCAGGTGTTTAGTGGGATGGGGAAAAAATGTTTCCGGAAAGAAGAAAAAAATAATGGAGAGAATGTATTATTTGTAGCTATACTTATATGATAATACTATTTATTCATGGGATCCTTTGCTAGTTATTTTTCATGGCACATATTTTTAGACTGCAACTTAATTTATTAAGTCTTTTAAAAATTAAACCTGCAAATACTGTGCCTGAAATAAGGCCTGGTGAAGTTGATTGAAATCTTGAGCTCCATCTGAATTTTGATAAAAATGCATACAGACTTTTACTATTATTTAGCAGACGTATAGTGAATTAAATGTATAAGTAATATTAAATAGAAAATGTAATATTTTCAAATTGTATTTTCCCATGAAAATGGCCATTAGTAAGGGGGCAAACCAAAGAACAGGTTATACCTCCCATGGCTTGGGACCAGGTTATCTGAGGGACCATCTCTTGCTGGTCACATCTACCTGACCCATCAGAGCGGGGAGGCAGGGAATGTTGTGGGTCCCATCCCCAAGGGAGATACACCTGGTGGGATCCAGAAGAAGGGCCTTCTCTGTGGTGGCTCCCTCTCTCTGGAACATCATTCCCCCAGAGATTAGAATGGCCCACCACTTTAATATTCTTCCAGAAGGCGCTGAAGACCTGGTTCTGCCAGCGGCCTGGGGAACCCAGAGCGGGATGGAGCCCATTAAATGGCTCGTGTGATCTGCTGTCACTGGGGTGGGGCTGGTTTTATTATATTATACTATTTTAATTTATTTGATTCTGAATATTGATATATTCTGTAAGCCGCCTTGAGTCGCCATGGGTGAATAGGCGGCAATATAAATTCAATAATAAACAAACAAACAAACAAATAACACACAGTCTATGTAGCAAACTGTTCCTCAACCGCTGATGGCTGCTGTTATTACTCAGATTGTACAGGTAGTCCTCGACTTACAACATTTAGTGACCATTCAAAGTTACAATGGCACTGAAAAAAATGACTTATGACTGTTTTTCACAGTTACGACCTTTGCAGCATCCCCATGATCATGCAATCAGAATTCAGATGCTTGGAAACTGGTTCATACCTTTTGCAACCTCCTGACAAGCAAAGTCAACGGGGAAGTCAGATTCCCTTAACAACCAGGTTACTAACATCAACTGCAGTAATTCACTTAACAACTGTGGCAAGAAAGGTCATAAATGGGGGCAAAATCCACTTAACAAATGTCACACTTAACAACAGAAATTTTGGCCTCAATTTTGGTCGTAACTCAACTACCTATATTATGAACATTTAATAATTCTTTGAGGTTTTAAAACAAGCACGCACATGGACACACACACAGTTTATATACCTATATTTGGTAAAGTTTTGTAAAAGTAAAATATAGGTTTTTAGTCCAGAATCATCTAGCAATATTATCAGGTGATCAAATTGTTTGTAGTCATTACCTGTTGTGAGTGATATAAAATTCAGTGTTACATAGCCAAAGATTCTAAACAAAGTAATAGCATGGAACTAATATAAATTGCAAATAAAAGATGTGTAGGATACAGAAAGTCCTCGACTTACAACAGTTCATTTAGTGACCGTTCAAAGTTACAATGGCACTGAAAAAAGTGATTTATGACCGTTTTTCACACTTACGAACTTTGCAGCATCCCTGTGGTCACCTGACCAAAATTTGGACGTTTGGCAACTTGACTCATATTTATGACAGTTGCAGTGTCCTGGGGTCATGTGATCCCCTTTTGCGACCTTCTGACAAACAAAGTCAATGGGGAAGCCAGATTCACTTAATAGCCAGGTTACTAACTTATCAACTCCAGTGATCACTTACCTAACTAAGGTAAGAAAGGTCACAAAAAGGAATAAGACTCACTTAACAAATATCTCACTTAGCAACAGAAATTTTGGGCTCCATTGTGGTCATAAGTTGAGGACTGCCTGTATAAGCAAAAAGAAAAGTACATTCTTGTTTTATAATTCCCTTTTCTTTGGAAAGAAAAGATCAACTTTGGAAGAAAATAACCTCATTAATAGTGTTGCTTGAACTGAACATTATTAAATAAAATATTTATTTTGTATACATCATAAATTTTCAGTTAATGTTAGAACAGTAATTTATTAATATAGGTAGTCCTTAACTTACAACCATTCTTTTAGTGAGCATTTGAAGTTAAAATAGCACTGAAAAAAAGACTTACAGCCAATTTGTATACTTAAAACTAGCGCAGTATTCCCATGGTCATATGATCAAAATTCAGGTATCTAGAAACCTTCATGTATTTACAGTGGTAGAAGCACCCTGGAGTCCTGTGATTGCAACCTACAACCATCCCAGCGAGTTTCTGATAAACAAAGTCACTGGGAGACTAATGACTGCATGATTATTCAATAATTGCAGTGATTCGCTTAACAACCATGGAAAAAAGGTCATAAAATCTGATGCAATTTACTTAGCAATCACCTTGCTTAGCAACGGAAATTCAGATCCCAATTGTGGCCATAAATTAAGGACCACCTGTTGTTAAAATGCAAATAATTCTCTGATGTTGCTTTTATCTTTAATTCTTTTCTAGAAATATAAAGAAAAGGAAAAGCATAGACAAAAACATAAGAAGCAAACAGATTCTTCACCATCCTTGGTTCCTTCCCTTACTGTAACTACAGAGAAAGTAAGTGAATTTTTCTTGAAATGATGTCTACATTTTTTATATTTATGAGATGAGGATTTCAGTAGTTGCCAAACTTTATTATAGATCTCTTTTGATAATAAATAGTGCTTTGGATTAAATAGTTTTGATAGACATTTGTGATAAAATAAACTTGATTTTTAAAATGTTAATTGTTTACAAGAATAAACTCATATTTATTTCCGTTGGATCTTTCCACAGAAGAACTATTCCTAGAACAACTGAAATTAAAACAGAAATTATAAATACTACAGCAGAAGCACCACCTTTGAATTAAAATTGTTTGATTTTAGTTTATATTTAGAGACTTAAGTTTTCCAGTAAATGAACTCTGTTACATGTGACATCTAAGTCATCATTTAAACTTATAACATGTCCTTGCAATAAGAGAGAAATCATTTATCAGCCCTTTTCCTCATTCTACTAAATAAATAATTACATTGTGTTTATTTATTTATTTATTTATTTATTTTATAAAATTTATATGCCGCCCAACTCCCGAAGGACTCTGGGCGGCTTACATCATTTATAATCTAGTTTTATGTTTCCAAATGTAAAGTACTGAAAATTAAACACCTGCTAATATTTAAGTACAACTTTTGTGAAAGAGTAAGTAATCTTG
>QLTV01001474.1:732857-784405 GCA_003457575.1 Thermophis baileyi
AATCTTGGCATTTAAGGATAGTCTTGTATAATAAAATTAAAATTTTATTTTTATTTATTAAATTTAAATAAAAAACTTCAATAAAATTTTTAAATATTTTTAATTTGACTATAATAACTATTTTACTGTTTAATTGATTGGAATGTATGTGGAAGAAAACCAAGGGATTATATGAAATGGGTAGTATTATATTTTTCTAATACAAATTTTTAGTTTTGTGGAAGATGTACCTTTTTATTTCAGTGGTGTGTTTCAAACTTTTAAAGCATGTTTCAGGTTTTTACACAAAATAACTGCATACCCATGTTTCCCCAAAAATACGACCTACCCCCAAAACAAGCCCTAGCCCGATTTTCATGCCTGCACCTAAAGTAAGCCCTATCCCCAAAATAAGGCCTAGTTAAATTCTGCCCACCTTCCGGTTGTGTTAGGTGAGGCGCAGCCGTAAAAATCAAGCTATGGGGGTGGAGGACAAAATGAGGTGGTGGGTGGAGGATGAAATGAGGTGGGGGTAGAGGACGAAACGAGGCAATGGGTGGAGGACAAAATAAGGTGGTGGGGGTAGAGGACAAAACGAGGTGGGGTGTGTGGAGCTGTCCCATGCACCCCACACTGGCTTACCTGAGAGCCCCGCAGCCAGGCCAAAACATCCTGACAACTGCCTGGCCTTATGACCGTGGCTCCAAAAAACCCATCCAGGATCCTGCGTGGCCACCGGCCGGCTTCTCCTTGCTTGCCGCCGCAACAGAGCAAGAGGCTGAGCGATGCACATGGGGTCCTATATGGGGCTGCTAGAACCGCAGCAAGACGAAGCAGTTGTCAGGATGTTGATGGCCATCCGGTCAACGTAAAAATATACTATAATTTTTAATATTAATGAGTTCTAGTCCCCCTTTAAGTCTGAAATCCATGTCATTAGTTCTAACATTAAAAATTATAGTATATTTTCTGTAAATAGAAGCACCATAAGAATATTTCCCACTCTAGTACTTTCCATAGCAGATGTTAATCCACGTTTATCTGATATAAATAAATAAATAAAACCAATATCTATTAAGAATAAGAAATAGATATAATAACTGTATGTACATAAGAATATTTTCTGTTGTTCACACTTTTATCCACCATGCCTTTTGCAGTTCTATAGTTCTTCAAAATCACAAATATTTATTTTCATATTTCAGTTTTGATGACATTTGATGTTTAGATCTTGTGAAATTTCCAGTGTTTTTACACAGCTTCAGTAATAGTTCATAAAATGGCACTGTATCCAAAAAGTTGTAATATTGTGTTTCTCCAAAAATAAGACCTACCCCGAAAATAGGCCCTAGCATTTTTTCTGCGCATGAGCCCAATATAAGCCCTACTCCCAAAATAAGCCCTACTTAAGTGCCTGTGCAGCTGGTCGCCCGCCCATTCCATCTGGTTGCTTGCGGTGCTACGACACGAGGTGAGGCAAGGGGTGGGTGGAGCTGCCCCGCATCGGCTTACCTCAGGGCTCCCGCAGTCAGACCATCCATACCCTAACAATTGCCTTGCGGCAGCAATACCAGAAACCATGTGCAGCAGGAGCCAATGTGGCCACTGGCCTACTTCTTCTTATGGCTTCAGCATGGCACCGGAGCAGGAGGTCAAGCAATGCACAGGTGCCGTGGCCATGAGGTGGGGGGGTGGAGCTTCCCCACACGCCCCACACCGGCTTACCTTAGGGCCCCCGCAGCCGGGCCATCCACCCATGGCTGCCAGCCCACTTCTTCTGCTTGCTTGAGGCCACAATGGAGCAGGAGGCCGAGCGACGCACCAGTGCCGCAGTCATGAGACGCAGGTGTTAGGGCGTGGATGGCCTGGCTGCAGAGGCTCTGAGGTAAACAGGTGCAGGGCATGTGGGGAAGCTCCTTACCCCTCACCTCGTGGTGCTCCGGAGCTAGGCTGGTGCCGGAAGAAGTGGGCCGGCAGCCACGTGGGGTCTGCCAGAGCTGCTGCAGCGAGGTGAGGCAGATGTCGGGGTGTGGATGGCCTGGCTGCGGGGGCCCTGAGGTAAGCCGGTGCGGGGTGCGTGGAGAAGCTCCACACCTCGCACCAACGGCACTCAAAAGAAATAAGGCATCCCAAAAAATAAGCCCTAGTGCTTATTTTGGAGCCCAAAAGAAAATATGACTGGGTCTTATGTTCGGGGAAACACAGGTAGATACTTCACACTCCAAGTAGCAAAAATTATAAAAAATTCCAAGAATTTTGGATGGTACATATTTTTATTATTACCAGAATAATAATATATCTAGTTAAACAAACTGCTATTTGTTTAATATTGAAAAATTCAGAAAAGGGTATGTGTAATATTCTGACCTAGAATTAGTTATTGATGCTGGTAAGTTATATACTTTCTTTGAAAATGTGCATGTCAGTAACTGTTTTGGAACTGAGCAATCAGGATTAAAGTAATATGGTAGTTCACAACTTGGTTAACAGCTGTTCCCAGTCACAAAGGGCTTGGGACAGATGCTTTACAGCTTATAAGGCATTTCCAGCTGTTGTAAAAGTCATGGTTCTACCAGTCACAAGATTGTATTTCAGTGCTTGGCAACCTATTTGTATTTATAATTGGTTGCCAAATTTCCTGTGATCATGTGATCACTATTTCCAATCTCTACTGGCTTCCCTAGAAAGTCAGTGGGGAAGCTGATAGAGAAGATTGCAAATGGATTGGATGTTAGATTTGAGGTCTTTCTCCCCCCCCCCCCCCAGCATGCTACAGTGAAGAAAAACTACAGTGAATGTGGCTTTAGATTATAATCTCTCCCCTCACAGATATATGAAATGCTACAACTTCCATTTTTATCTTATATGGATTGTTGTCATAATTGATTGGGGTTTATTTATTTTTTTAAATTCTCATAGAATTGTTGCAATTTATTTCATAAAGCAGATCAAATAATACCAGACTGTATTCAATTTAAATTTATATGGCATCCTTCTCACTGATATAGTGACTTTGGTTGGCTTACAAATTGGTTAAAAGATAAATATAAAAACAGTTAAAAGTAATAAGACTTAAATAAGAACTAAAACCAAAGCAATGGATGGCATGGGGATAGGGTCTTCTCTCTTATCCCATCAGGTACCTCTAGTAAAGAGTATCCCTTCCCCATCAGGGCTGCAAGCCAGTCAGCAAAACCAGGCCCTTCTGGAAGGCCATTTTGATTAAGACCATTTTCATCTTTGAATGGCATTTTAGTGGCAAATTCTAAAAAGTGATAAGAATTAGGACAAAAACACAATTCCATTTGAAGTTGCTGAAGGGGAAGCAATTGTAGAGGAACATTTCCAACTGGTTTATACATATGTGAGAGCATATGTGTACGTATATGTTCAGAGAGCTTTTCCCATTCTTGCTTATACTTGTAAAGTTTTATCAGCTTAATATTACATATAATTTGGTCTGTTTGTTTTCGGCATTGTAACCCTGAAAACTAATGTTCCAATTTTTTTTGGAAAAAAAAAAGTCATCTTGATTGTTGCTAAAAGGGAAAAGAGTAAAATTAATTTTAGATGCTAATTTTTTAAATGTCAGATGGTAATAAGTTTCATGGGTGTGCTGTGAGATGACATTGTGTGTATACAATCATGATATTTTGTAACACTGTATTTTCTGAATTAAGTCAGAGTCATTTTAAAATTAAATGGCTTTTTCAGGGTAGATATTTGTGCTCTATCTTATATATACTTTTATTTGTAAAGCTAAGCTGCCACTGTGCTGAATATATTAAAATAATGCAATTTTCTTTATTTTCTCTTTAGTCAGAATATCAAATCAATAATAGTAGAGATTTAAGTAAGGCACAGCAGTTAAAAACAAATGTTAGTGAGTTAAAGAAAAGCAGGAAATGAAGCTTTTGGGGTTATATCATTGAGTTACATTGGAGAAGTTTTCAGAACCTTTCAATAAAGAGTGAAAGAATGTAATTAAATAGGAGCTGCTTTTATAGATACTGTGGAGAGCCAGTTAAGTATAATTTAAGGGCAGGTATATATCTACACTGCCACTGATTGCTGCAAAGTTTTATGTCAGTTCCTTGTGGTCTAACTGTCTCTCTCAACTTCCCTTTTCCCAATCCAATACTGTTAAGACTTACACAAGCACTACCAACAGCTCTATGACAGGGTCATTGAAGAGACTGGAAGATACCACAGCTCGTTTTACAAATGCAAATTTCCAGGAAGTCTCTGCACATGCTTCAAGTGGCAAAGATGTTTCAGAGGCCAGAGGTTCAGAGAGCAAAGGGAAGAAGTCAGGAGGTCATAATTCAGGTCAAAGGGGAAGAAAGCCTGGTGCTGCCAGGACTCCTGGAACTGCAGTATCAGCAGCTTGTACTTTTCAACAAGGTATTATTGAAGGGTACTCTATTGCTTTCTTCAGTGCCAAGTGGAATTTAAATTAAAAATAATAAATTTAGATTAAATATATTTTTCATATTTAGTATGTGAAGAATATAAGTAGCTTCAGAATTTCCCTTGAGAAGCTAGCAGCAGCAAAATTTCAACACATGCTCAGTATCTTACATGGCATTATCTAGAAGTAATTTTCCTGACAAATAACTGTGAAAATCTACCGGTATACTTTATTAATATAAGAATTATATTTTATACTAATTTATGGGAGAGAAAATATTTTGAGAAACAATATATCAAAGAAAGCACTGCATGTTTTTATCAAGAATTAGTTGACTGTACAATAGTACTGAGAATAATATTTTCCCGTATAAATTGAATTCTTTGCTTTTCTTGGAATGATTTCATAGTTGAAAAAGGTATTTCTCTTATTGGAATATTTCCTATTATCTTTACTGTAATATATTACATATAATGGATTGTTTTCTTTGCCTATTCTATCTGAAATCGGGAGTATTATTCTTCCCTTTTGATTTAAAAATATGTTTGTAATCAACAAAAAACATTTTTCAGATCAGGCTTCCTCTTAATTGCCCAATCTAGATATTATGGGAAAGTGTGGTAAGAGTTAAGTAAGTTTAGTAAGAATAAGGGGGAGATAATTTTTTTAGAGGGGAGAAAATTACCTTTGTATTTGGCTCCTGATCTTTGTTCTGCCTACAAAGGGCATATCAGAGACATATGATAAGAACAAGCTACTGCTTGTTTTAGCTTTCCCAGGATTATCTTGATTTCTTTCTTACATATTTTTCTGTCCAAAGAACCAGCAATTGGAGAGATGTAATTTTTATTTTTATTTTATTTGTCTAATTCAAATAAATGGCATTCTCAGAGAAGAAGTGACTCTGGCTGGTTTACCATAAATTAATTTGAAGGGTGTTTTTCGTTGGTTGCTAGCTTAAAAAATAATATATTAAGAGCCACGGTTGGGCAGTGGTTAGAATGCAGTACTGCAGGCTACTTCTGCTGATCACCAGCTGCCAGCAGTTTTGCAGTTGGGGTCTCACCGGCTGAAGGTTGACTCAGCCTTCTATCTTCTGAGGTCAGTAAAATGAGGACCCAAATTGTTGGGGGCAATATGCTGACTCTGTAAACCACTTAGAGAGGGCTGGAAAGCACTGTGAAGCGGTATATAAGTCTAAGTGCTATTGCTATTGCTATATTAGCAGTAATATTAAGTAGAGCTTTTCTAACTAGCGTGACTAGTTAGAAAACCTGCCAAGAAAGTTCTCTAAATTGTAACTTTTTTAAACAAAACTGTTGCTGTAAACCATGAACATATGTAATTACTGAGTTGGTTAATTCTGGAAAACAGACAAAGCTACATGCATGTCCAGAATTTCCTGAATAACTCAAAATTCATAATGCCAGTAAAATTTTCTTTAATACTAAGTATTAACAGAGTGAACATCTGTTTTCAACAATCAACACTTCTCTCCATCTCTTTTCTCCAGGAAGGTTTTTGGGAACTCCAAACAGTACAAAGTCATCCTCTGGAAGTTCTGTTCAATCTCCCCAGGATTTTTTGAGCTTTACAGACTCAGATCTACGTAATGACAGCTATACTCATTCTCAGCAAACTTTGTCAACCAAAGATGTATATAAAGGAGAGATTGGAAGTCAGGAAGGTGGTTTGAATTGCTTTACTTCCTTAATTAATCTTCCTTCAACCTCAACTGTTTCCTCCCAGCCTAGTGTTTTTGACAGTTCACCTGGAGAGTTAGGTAGTTCAAACCTTACACCAACAGGATACAAACGTGCTCAGTCATCTGGAATAGAAGACGAAACCATAAAGGAAAAGAAACGAAAAGGAAATAAGCAATGTAAGCATGGGCCTGGTCGGCCCAAAGGAAATAAAAGTCAGGAG
Organism: Thermophis baileyi; assembly: GCA_003457575.1. Lineage (NCBI taxonomy): Eukaryota > Metazoa > Chordata > Lepidosauria > Squamata > Dipsadidae > Thermophis > Thermophis baileyi. The sequence continues at coordinate 739,174 of QLTV01001474.1, forward strand.
AATATTTCTCACCTATCAGTTTGTTCAGCCTCCCCAACATCATCAGTAGCATCTGCTGCTGGAAGCATAACAAGCTCTAATCTGCAGAAGTCTCCAACATTGCTCAGAAATGGAAGTCTACAAAGTCTCAGTGTGGGTTCCTCTCCTATTGGTTCAGGTAGGCATTTAGTATTATTTTAAAAGATACATGTTTTAATTTAGCTTTACTTCACAGTAATAATATCTTTGGTGTTTGATTCCACTCTGTTTTAAGTTACATTTTCTGGAAAACAGTTGCCTTTTTATAAATATTTAAAGGCTAAATGAGATTTTTTTCAAGTTTTTATCTTTATTGCTGCTTACCATGTGATACATTCACTTGACATCTGTTATCCTAGTTTATTAGAGGTGAGCACTGCTTCAGTTTCAATGGCACAAAAATGCTTTGGATTATATGTGGAAACCTACAATGCATCTGCAACAATCCTATAATCTCTTTCTAGAATTGAGATCCTAGGACAGGGGTTGGCAACCTGTGGCTCTTTTAACCCTCTGCTGTGGCTCCCTCCTTTCATCCCTCTGCTGTGGAGAGAAGCGGCCGACACCGCTGCTGTTGCTGCCTCCATGGCCTGCCCGCTGCTCTCGCATTGTGAAATTTCGTGCTTTTCACAATGGGGGAGACGGGGTCCCCTCCTCCTCGAGCCCATTACGATGCGGAGCCACAATGCGACCCTGCCCCACTCGCCCCAAGCAGTGGCCGTGTTGGCCACGGCGCAGTCCAGTGTCAGGGCAGAGAGCAGGTTGCACGTCTCCCTGAGCGATCAAGGCGCGTCCAGCACCAACGAAGTCAGGAAGTAGCAGCCAACCGTTTCCTGCTGCAGTAGGTTGGGCAGCGAGAGAGAGACAGAGACAGACAGACAGACACACACACAGAGAGAGAGAGAGAGAGAGAGAGAGAGAGAGAGAGAGAGAGAGAGAGAGAGAGAGAGAGAGAGAGAGAGAGAGAGAGAGTTGAACAACACACCCGAGGCTGGGTGTGGCAAGTGGTGGCTGGCAAGGGAGGGGTGAGGCGTGGCCGGGTGTGGCAAACAATTTAACAACCGGTTCTCTGCCCTAATGACTGCCTGGGTAGGCATGGCTGGGGGTGTGTCACTTGACTGGGTGGGAGTGAGTGACGTACAGTTGGCCACACCCACTCAGTCACACTGGTTGTTAAATTATTAGCTCCAGGTGTTTTCTTTTCTGTGGGAAACGGGTCCAAATGGCTCTTCGAGTGTTTAAGGTTGCAAACCCCTATCCTAGAAAGACAAACTTTTTCAAGGAGTTTGTAGCATGTGTTGGCGAGTGCTCCCACATGCTCCAAAGTACTGTGTCCTTTAAGATACAAATAGAAGGTAGGACATGCAGTACTTCATATGTAGTGAGGCAAGAGGAGTAGACACTTGATATTTTCACAAATTAGTATTGACTAATTTACTTTTTTCAAATTGAAGTAATAATCATATTGATTGTGAAAGATTATCAATAGTAACACAATCATGGAGATATTAGTTTGAAATATTGCATAATTAAATTACTAATATTCTTGAATGCCTAGCATCAGTTGTGATAATTTGATAATTGGAACATTTGGTGATGAGAGAGCAATCTGTTTCTGAAACAGAAATTTTTGTACACCTCTGGACCTTGGTTGTGGTGGCGCGGTGGCTCAGCAATTAAGATGCTGGGCTTGTTGGCTGGAGAGATGTGAACACTACACTACAGGTAAACTTCTGTTCTTGCCCCAGCTCCTGCCAACCTAGCAGTTCAAAAGCATGCAAATGCGAATAGATAAATAGGTCCCATTTCAGTGAGAAGGTAACAGTGCTCTGTGAGGTCATGCTGGCCACATGACCATAGAAATGTCTTCAGAGAGTGCTGGCTCAATGGCTTTGAAATGGAGATGAGCACCACCTCCTATATTGACAATGACTAGCAGAGTAAAATCCGCAGAGACTCTATATAACTTGGTTTATTTTATATGAAAGCTATTCAAGAATGACTGAAAAGAGGGAAAACTTTTAAGTGGCTATTTACATTCTACTGTAAAGAAAAATCATAGCTGAATTAATAATAAGATCCCGAACTTGTTCAATATTTTTGTTGCATTTTTAATCATATACAGGAGCGAATTATTGAAGTTAATTTAGTTAAGTGCTCCTATCCATTCAATCTTACATTTCATATATAGGTAGTCCACTTACGATTGGTTTCTTAGCAACCATTCAAAGTTAAGACAAGACACCCCCCCCCAAAAAAAAACTACTTATTACCCAGTTTCAAAGTTACATCTGATGCAGTATGGTTGGCCCTTATGACCAATTGCAGGGCCGCTACAGTGCCCCCTTCCCCTGCTTATTTCCCCAACCCTGAGGATTCCCATAGCTTTGGACCTGCTTTCCCACCCAACCACTCAGTTACCCTAGGAAACCTCAAGCTGGTTGTAGCATGTGTGAAGGGGCTACAGATTGCAGGCTTTGGTTTGCTTCTCATGCAGCCACCCAAGCCATGTAGCTCACGGACTTGCAGAATTCAGCTTGCTCCTCAACCAGCTGCAGGGCCCAGCAGCACCCACCTTACCTTTCTGACTTTTGCAGCTTCTGAGAGAGGTGTCTAGCCAATAAGACTCATTTTCTTACAAAGGCAGTCTTGGGGCAACCTTGTGCTGTTATCCCCAAGCACAGACTCCCTTCACATGTGTTGTAACCAGGGGTGGGTTCCAACTTACCTCACTGCCAGTTCGCTCCCTCCCGCACTGCATGGGCGCGCCGCGTGGGTGTGGGTGCGCTTCACATGCGCGCGCATGCGCAGTAACGAAAAATCCGAAAATAAATAAAAAAATAAAAAAGCCGAAAACAAGATGGCATGCACAGTGCCGGAACTTGGCTTCTGTGCACGCTCAGAAGAAAAAAAATAAATTAAAAAAAAATCCCAAAAAAAATCCCCCCCCCAAAAGATGGCGGCGCCCACGGATCGGCACTGACCGAACCGGATCGGTGACATCATCGTGACATCACCAGCGGGTTGCTACTGGTTTGGGTGAACCGGGAGGAACCCACCCCTGGTTGTAACCATCCTGAAGCTACCCAGGTGACTGGGTCTGAAGCAAGTCCAAGACCTACAGAGACTGGGGGGCGGGGGGGGGGCAGAAACCAGACCAAGATTTGTGGTAGCCTTGAGGAGCAGGAAGCAAAACATTGGGATGCCTATAGGTAGGAGAAGCCAGGGGCAGGCAAGCCTGGGCTTGTGCTAGGTCTTCCCCTATCCCTGAGGTATCCTGTACTCTGCTTAATGACCTCATCTTGGAGGGCAGGGGTTGCTAAGTGAGGCAGTTGCTCAGTGGGACACTTAATTACTGTCATGACTTATGACCATGATTGATAGGTCAGTTACAGTCATAACTTGAGGATTTTCTGTATTTGCTGCTTTTCAGTGCTCTATTTTGCTTATTTCTCTTCAATTCAGCATGTATGGATTTTAATCATATATTAAAATCACAGAAAGTAAGAGTTGAAAGTGATCTTGGAGATCATTTAGTCTATTATTAATAAGTCTAAAATCTAATAAGAATTTTTAGCAGTTATGAGGAAGATTATAAACTCTGCTTAACTATTGGATGGATATGATTTCATGTTTGTGCTATTAGACTATTGCCATATAATAGATTAAATAATACATTTTTAAAAATTGTACCAATATCTATAATTGAAGAATAGTTCCTCACCAAATACTAAAAAAATAGAGAGCCATTGATATTGATAGAATTAGTAAGTTTTCCAATTCTGGAAATTTATTCAGAAAGTTAAATAATTGATGTGAAAAATGACTATGATACAGATCTATTTGGGCAGCTTTGGAATGAATGAAATTCTAGATTAATTTAAAAGCAAGTTGTTAAATATTTTCCAGGTGACTCTTGGTATTTGATCACAAAACTTTGAGTCCTATGATTGCAATTGTATGGATATATCAGGATGCTATTCCTAATCTAATATATTAATTGGGTGAAGGGGATAGAAAAGCAGCTATTGATGCATAATAGGAGCCGAGGTGGCGCAGTGGTTAGAGTGCAGCACTGCAGGCTACTTCAGCTGACTGCTAGCTGCAGTTCGGCGGTTCAAATCTCACCGGCTCAAGGTTGACTCAGCCTTCCATCCTTCTGAGGTGGGTAAAATGAGGACCCAGATTGTTGGGGGCAATATGCTGACTCTGTGAACCGCTTAGAGAGGGCTGTAAAGCACTATGAAGCGGTATATAAGTCTAAGTCTAAGTGCTATTGCTATTGCTCTAATCATCCAGAATATATGACAGTATAAACATGAGGGGTCCTTGGTGCCTCTCTGAGATTGCTTGTTTTTTGCAGACGTTTCATTACCCAAACTAGGTAACATCATCAGTGCTAGTCATTAGCACTGATGATGCTACCTAGTTTGGGTAATGAAATGTCTGCAAGAAAACAATCTCAGAGAGCACCAAGGACCCCTCATGTCAACCCTGAGTTACAAATATTCTCCTTTATTAATGCAGTATAGTTTTCTGTTCCTTCAATTTTTATAAGTCTACAGGAAAAGATTATGCTATTGAGTGGCTGCATTTAAAATATTTAGAATTGTGAAAAAAAAATTTGGATGTAATATGTGAAAGACGTTTAAGTATATGTCATTTATTTTATATTTCTCTTAAAAATATTTTGGCTTACCTCATTTTGATTTTTAAAATAATTATTTGACATACTTTCTTGAAAGCAGATTGTGCATCAATTTTAGATGTGATTTTTACATTAAAAAGTTTAGAAGCAGCATTTTTAAAGGAAAAAAGTACAGAATAATTGTAATAAGCAATAGCTATTTGAATTCCTTTCTGATGCTAGTGAAATTGTGGGTATAATGTAATTGGAAAAGCAAGAGTCTTTGTTTTGAAGCACACCATTTCCTTTTCTCTAGAAGAGAGCAGTCAACAGCATTGTGGTGTGACTTTTTAAAGTCACTATCCTTCCTGAATATGCTGTTTCTTCCTTAAAATTGCAACTGTTTCTCTGGTGGATGTAACGCTTCTTTCTTTGTTTTTGTTTTTAAAGAATGATTTAAATATCCTGTGCCTTTATGTTTGAGTTGTTTCAAATTATTATTTTTCTAGTTATTTTAGCTATTACTCAAATATGTAAAATATTTCTGCTCATGGTTAATTTCAGGAAATCACTCTTTCCTGTTCTTTCTTAACAATTTTTGAGCACAGAAAGTTTTTTCAGAAAAATGCTTCTGATATTTATGTCTGTTACACTACCATTTTTCTTTATTTCCTCAGTCAGAATGTTCAAGTACCTGCAGATTAGTTGCTTACAATGAAGAAATTCAAATTCATTATTTGAAATAATCTCTTCACAAACCTAAAAAAAAATGTTAACAGCAATATTTACAATTAAAATGTCTTGAAAACAATGGATAAATGCCATAATAGTGTTCACAATATAATTTATTTATACTTTTCAGTCATTAAGAATTATTTTTCTTTCAGGGAACTTACATACAAACATGCAGCCGTGGTGGCGCAGTGGTTAGAATGCAGTACTGCAGGCCACTTCTGCTGGCTGCCTGCAATTTGGCAGTTCAAATCTCACCATGCTCAAGGTTGACTCAGCCTGCCATCCTTCCGAGGTCGGTAAAATGAGGACCCAGATTGTTGGGGGCAATATGCTGACTCTAAACCGCTTAGAGAGGGTTGTAAAGCACTGTAAAGCGGTATGTAAGTCTTAAGTGCTATTGCTAGGCATGAATATGGCATATACCAACTTTGTGATTTAATAGTTTAATATGGGGTGCTTGCCCATTGACATAGGCCAGTGATGGCGAACCTATGGCACACGTGCCACAGGTGGCACGCAGAGCCATATCAGAGGGCACGCGAGGTGTTGCCCTATGTCAGCTCCAGCGTGCATGCGCGCGCTGGCCAGCTGATTTTCGGCCTTGGGGAAGGCCGTTTTGCCCTCCGGAGGCTTCAGGGAAGCTTCCTGAAGCCCCGGAGTGTGAAAAATGGCCCAACGGGCAAACTGGAAGTTCGGAAAAACGCACTTCCGGTTTGCCGTTGGGCTGTTTTTCGCACTCCGGAGGCTTCAGGGAAGCCTTCAGTGAGGCCTTTGCGCATGGGCGGGGGGGGGGGGGTTGTGCGCATGCACAGGGGGCAGTGTGGGGGGGTTGTGCGCATGCGTGGGGGGAAGGGAATGGGTGTGGTCATGTGTGCGCGCGCTAGCACGCGCACACACACCCTTTTGGCACGCGAACCAAAAAAGGTTCGCCATCACTGACATAGGCTATATGGAACATATGATGACATATCATCAAAGGGACTAAGTTTGTTTGGTATCTTTTCTTCAGTGGGAGGACATATGTTGGACTGCTTTATAAAATAAATTTGGTACATTAAATCTCTTGCATGGTCATGTACTGTAGATTTTCTCATGTAGATTTTCATGTACTGTATTGCCCATCTCTGTTCTAACAAAGAAGCATTTTTTGCAATCCTATGGATTTTTGTATCCAATTTTTTATTAATATTTTTTTCTTCTTCCTTGCCATAGAACTTCATGCAACAAGGCCATTTCTATTAGCATTTTTCCAACTTCTCCCTCATGGTGGATATAGCAGCCAGGAATGGGTTAAATCCGTCTGCTCTCTGATTGGATTGAGTCTGTAAAAAAGCTGTTCAGGTCCCGCCCTTGTCACTATCCTTGACAGCTTTTCACTCAGTCGCTCAGCGAGGACAGTTGTGTCACATCTCCCTCCTGCTCCATTAACCTATTCCGGGTTGTTATTCCACCTTTGGTAGCCCTGAGTGAATTTGCCTGGTTAGTAGGGATAATTCTGGTTGTCTCCTGCATTGGATGATTATTTCTTCAGATTGTAAGTTACTCCGTTCCGTGTGACTTGCCTACGATCTGACAGCTTTGAGCTGCCTGTCATTACTACCTCTGGGGAAACGATCCCTGTTGTTATTGCAATTTCGGATCGCTGTTGTTGCAGCTAATCTTCTGCCTTCACCTGAGCATCTGCCAGGGGGGGGCATCGGCCCCTGTGGCTGCCCTCCTTGGAGGGACTGTCGGAAGGGAGATTAGAGGCTCCTTGAGGGGAACAGCAGTTGTGCCGGCCATTTTGGAGCTGATTTTGGCGCAAAGGCAGAGGATTTTTTAAAACGACACCTTTTTTCCTTTGGCTTTAATTTCAAAGCGGCCCGAACGGATGGGAGTTTAAAGTCCATAATTTCACTGCCAGATGATCAAGGACTATACTCTTAATTACTTTCCGTGCGAGCTACATTAGGGAGCGGCAACCCCTCCCTGTGGAAAACTATTCAGGCAGCAGAGGGAGGTTTCCTCCATCACAGAGCGTTAGCGCCTCCCTGTGGAGATATCCGGCAGCATAAGGAGATTTATCTCCAGCTTTATTGAGAGGATTACTTGCCCCTAGGAAGGGTGTGACAGCCTTCCTAAAGCCGCCCCAAAGGAATTCAAGCTGCCAGTCAATCACAGCTGAGGCGAGCTTTTGCGCTCACCGACTGGCAGCCTGCCACGCCCCACAAAGGCACGGCAGCGGGGGTCAGGCTGCGCCAAGCCCCAAAAAGGGCACGGCTTCCTTTTACGCCATGCCTCACCAAGGCACGGCTCACTGGCCAGATAACAGGGGCATCTTGCTGTGTCTCATTCAACAACGTTTGGGCTGCCTAAACTGTCACGTGGCCAAGCCCCACCAGGGCACGGCCTATTAATTGGCCAGATTGCTTCTTCCAACTTGCGCTTGCACATCTAAACAACACAGCATTTTCCCTCAGGAAGTCTGCAGCCTCCCTGACTATTGGCCATTGTCATGGCATCCAAGGCTCCCTCCACTTCTAAATCTGGCACTAGCAGAGGTCAGAAAAGCCGCCACAGGTCTGGGGAGTCTCATCGCTGTCGCATGAGGCCAGGGATACTCCCTCGGATTTTGCCTCCTCTACGGCTCTGACATCTACAGAGCGCCGTCGCCACAGAGTACTAGACAAACTGTGCGACAAGGCGGCACAGCGCATCAACACAAGCGCAGGGCCTTCTACATCGGCCGCTTCTACCATTGTGGTGTCAATTGATCCGGGAGGAGGCACCTCTCGCCTTGATTCAGTTGTACCTAGTACCAATACGGATCTGTGGGGAGCGGGTTCCGCCTTTCTTCCCCTATAGGACCGTACATCGGCTCCTGTGGCCAGACAGCGGCCTGCCCCTGAGGTGACCTTCACCCCTATGGCCGCTGGCCAGAGGCCTATGGAGGAGAGCCGCCCGGTTTTGACCAAGGATATGCGGGCGATTGTCCAGGAAGCTATTCGCCAGGGCATCGCAGAAGGCCTTCAACAGTCACGGCATGGCCGTCAGGGCGACAAGGCTGGCCGCTATGGTCATGGTCACTATACTGAATCGCCTTACAATCAGGAGGACTACGAGCAGGGGTCAGACCAGTCCTCACGAGATGAGGGATCTCCAGTATCCGAAGCGGCAGGGGACTCAGAACTTGAGCTTTCTGAGGATGAGAGCCGGCCTGTAGAGCAACCATCGGTTACGGGACTTTTTCCCTTTCACTTGTTTCGTTCACTACTACACAAGGCGAAGATTGCGGCCGGTTTAGCTCCGCCATCATCTGAGCCTGAGCAATCGTCATCCCAGGATCTTACCGATCCCTTGTTCCTGGAACGTCCCTCTGAGGAAGAGGTGGTACCATCTCCCAAGCTCTTTGTTGATATCATTACCCACCAGTGGTCGGCTCCGGGCATGGGGCCCAATCCATCGACCTCGGAGAGGCGGCTGTACAACGTGGCACCTGACTTGGCTAAGTCGCTTCAGGTCCCTTCTGTCGATTCCCCGGTGCTGGCTCTGCATACAACTTCTGCCATGCCCGGTGACCCAGCTGAGGCCTTACGCCCGGAAGACCGTAGGTCAGAGCAGTCCTTGCAGCGTTCTCATCAGGCTGTGGCGTGGGCTGTTCGCGCATCTACCACGGCGTCTATTTTCTCTCACGCATCCTTAATTTGGCTACGTCAATTACTGGAGACTACTCCTTCCTCTGAGGTGCGCCTGAGGCAGGACATCAACAAACTGATCGCAGCGGCTCAACTGACCGCAGATGCCACACTAAACGTGGCCCGGTTCGCATCTAAGTCCATTGGAGCGTCGGTCGCGGCACGACGAATGCTGTGGCTTAAGTCCTGGCAGGCGGACGCGCGCCACAAATGGAGGTTGGCAACTGCTGCTTTCGCCAGGGACCATTTGTTTGGCAACTGCCTCGAACCGCTGTTGACGGAAACTAAAGACCGTCGGAAGATTCTCTCAATCTCCAGGCGTGGGGACTCCAGGCCGTCTCCGTACTTTTGTCGCCCATCTTTCCGGTCATCGGGTATGGGGGCCTTTTCCCAGAGGGCTTATGGTGGTCCTAGTCAACGCCAGAGGCCTCGTCCGGACAGAGCGGACGGGTCGTTCCTTTAAGGGTAAACGGCCCTTTCGAGGGGGAGGAAGTCGTTCGTTCCGACGTCCCCAGTGAGTGTATTCCCGAGCACCCCATCGGAGGCCGGCTGGCCTATTTTGCGGACCGATGGGGGGAGTCCACTTCGGACGCTTGGGTGAGACAGAGCATAAGATCCGGTCTGTCCCTAGAATTCCGCTCCATTTCCCCAAGATTTTGTCTCCGGTGTCCGGTTTCTCGGGTACCGACCAAGAGGATCCTCATGGGGACAGCTATTCAGCATTTGCTGGATATCCATGCCATCGAGGCCGTCCCTGAGGATCAACGCGGACAAGGATTTTACTCGATCTCGTTCCTTGTTCCCAAGTCTTCGGGGGGAAATGGAGACCGGTTCTGGATTTGAAACGGCTTAACCGTTATATCATCTATAGACGGTTTAAAATGCACTCACTGTCCACCATCTTGGAGGGCGTTAGGAAGGGCGACTTCCTCACTTCGATTGACCTCACAGAGGCTTACTTACATGTGCCGATCCGCTCCATCGGCAATACTTGAGATTCCAATTTAACGGGTCTCATTTCCAATATAGGGCCATGCCATTCGGCCTGTCATCGGCCCCTAGGGTATTCACAAAATTGCTGGCTGCCCTTGCGGCCTCTCTAAGGGCTCTGCCCGTGCGTGTCCAGTGCTATTTGGACGATATATTAATTCAATCTTCGTCCTAGTCTCAGGCCCAGAGGGACTTGGAGACCACCATCCAGGCACTGGAATACCACGGGTTCTCCATAAATTGGGAGAAAAGCCACTTGACTCCTTCCACAAGAATCCTCCATTTGGGGGCGGTGATTGATTCGGTCCAGTGTATGGTCTACTTGTCCCCAAACAGACAGGCTAGCATACAGGATCTGGTGGTTACCATCTCGAGGGACAGATCGGCTTCCTTAGCAACACTGGCTAGCTTACTAGGGAAGATGGTGTCCACATTTGCAATAGTCCCGTGGGCCCGGGTCCATTCCTGTGAACTCCAATGGTTCCTCTTACCATTTCAGAAGTCCGGCAGGTGCTCCTCCCCAGTCAGGGTTCAGCCAACGTCGACGGTCATCTCGTCTCTGGTGTGGTGGAACTCCGTAGCGATCACCATGGGCAGCTCGTTCCGGGAGCCCGAGCATCTAGTTGTCACCACCGACGCGAGCCTGACGGGCTGGGGCGCCCACATGACCACTCAGATGGTACAGGGCCGATGGAGTGCCCGGGAATGCGAAAGGAGCATCAATTGGCTGGAGCTTCGGGCCATTCACCTCGCCCTACGCCACTTCGAGCATGTGGTAGCCGGTCATCATGTATTAGTCATGACAGACATATTGCGGCCAAAGCGCACATCAACCGCCAGGGCGGCACCAGGTCCAAGTCCTTAATGACCGAGGCGCGTCGTATCGCTCTATGGGGAGAAAGAACCATTCTTTCCATTCGGGCGGACCACATATCCAGAGTGGCGAATGTCCAAGCGGATTGGCTCAGCCGGGCCTCGGTGGATCACGCCGAGTGGCATTTGCATCCGGATCTGTTCCGGATGATGTCGACCATCTTTGGACAACCGGAGGTCGACCTCTTTGCGACTCCGACCAACGCCCAGGTCGAAAGGTTTGTGACTCAATTTGCAACTCCAGGGTCAATAGGGAGGAACGCTCTACGGATAGCGTGGCCCAAAGATCTCCTCTACGCCTTTCCCCTGCTTCCCCTCATACCGAAGGTCATACGCAAGGTCCTGTAGGAGGAAGCGGAATTGGTCCTGCTCGCTCCATACTGGCCTCTCAGGCCTTGGTTTGCGGACTTGGTGAGTCTCTCCACCGCTCCTCCTTGGAGGGTTCCTCTTCGACCGGACTCCCTCAGCCAGGGTACCTTGAACCATCCAGACCCGCAGTGGCTCAAGATGACCGCATGGCGCTTGAGCGGCTCGCCCTGACCAGGGCCAACCACTCTTCCAAGGTCATTGCCACGATGCATCTCGCCGGCCGTCCACCTCCCGCATCTATGACTCCACATGGCAATGCTTCTGCGGGTGGTGTGAGAAAGTGCATATATTTCCATCGGCGGCATCTGTAAATGACGTTCTGGAGTTCCTCCAAGACGGCTTGGATAGAGGCCTTAGCCCGAACACGTTGCGGCGCCAGGTGGCGGCGTTGTCATCCGTATTGTCTGGGGAGCGACTCGACTCTTTGACCCAGCACCCCAAGATCCGCCGATTTCTGCGGGGCGCATCCAACCTTGCGCCGCCAGTAATTCACCGCTACCCTACGTGGGACCTGCCTAAGGTGCTGCGGTCTCTCACAGAAACGCCCTATGAACCACTACGGGACGCGACACTACGTCATCTTACGTGTAAAGTGGCCTTTTTGGTGGCGATTACGTCGGCCCGCAGGATTTTGGAGTTGGCTGCCTTGTCGGTTCGTTCCGATCTCTGCATTTTTCACGCGGACACTGCTGTTCTCCGCTTAGATCCGGCCTTCCTACCAAAGGTGAATACTTGGTTTCATCGTGCGCAGGAGATTGTTCTCCCTAGCTTTTGTCCGCACCCGGTGCACCGTTCGGAGAAGAAATGGCATACGCTCGATGTCCGCCGCACACTTCGCATTTACATCAAGCGGACTGGCAGTTTTCGCAAATCGGAGTCTCTATTTGTCTCCTTCCAACCTTCGTCCGTGGGCCGCAAGGTGACTCCATCCATGGTTGGCCGTTGGATACGGTCTACGATTTCGAGGACGTACGAGCTTGCCTCTCAGCCGGTTCCGCTCCGTGTCATGGCCCACTCCACGAGGAGTGCAGCTACTTTGGCAACTTGGGCGACTCAAGCATCCCTTGAAGAGGTCTGCCGAGCTGCTACGTGGTCTTTTCCATTGCCCTTTGTTCGCCACTATAAGGTGGATGTGTATGCATCGGCGGACGCCGCGTTCGGTCGGAGAGTGCTACAACAGGTCATTCATGATTAGGCCCTCAGCAACAGTGGGCTACCACTTTCACCCACCCGTGTGGACATTTAGCTTTGGTATGTCCCATTCCTGGCTGCTATATCCACCATGAGGGAGAAGGGGCGTTGGTCTTACCTGATACGCCTCTTCTCCGAGTTGTGGATATAGCAGCCAGCCCCGCCCAGGTGTGGTCAACGTAACTATTGGCTTCGGTACAGGAGGAGGATGTTTTTCTTGGATGTGACACAACTGAGTCTGTGGCTTCACTCCTTCGTTTCAAGCTGTCAAGGATAGTGACAAGGGCGGGACCTGAACAGCTTTTTTACAGACTCAGTCCAATCAGAGAGCAGACGGATTTAACCCATTCCTGGCTGCTATATCCAAAACTCGGAGAAGAGGTGTATCAGGTAAGACCAACGCCCCTTTTCCATCCTACCTACCAACCTCTATTTCAGTGACATTCAGAGTCTCTCTGAGTCTTTATTTCTGTTGTTCATATGTGCACAAATATATTCTTAATCTTCCTTCAGATGTTTTGTTTCTGTTCTTTACGACAACTCCATCGTTTTGTCTTCACATCTCTTATTTGCTGCTACCTTTCCTAACAGTGCACTAGCAAAGAAAGCATGGTTCTTATATTCTTTTCTATCAGTGTGTCCTAGTGGGAAGACAGCAGCACATGCCTGGAACATTTTGGGGCAGGGTTTATTACTATTTGAAAATACTTTTTTGTGTCACAACGCAATTCTTTTGTATTTTGGCTGTACAAGAAATGTATGCTTTTAAGATTTGGTACAGTTCTTTTTAAAATTGTACAAATCATGATAGTACCAGTATCTTCTGTACATTAGAACTGTGATTGTTCATTTTGCTATTTCATTGTGCCACAATCCAGTTTGTAATCACAGAAGAAATATTACAAACTTTGTAGTTGATGTAGTTAAATGAGATGACATGGGATTCTTAATAAAGTATTGCATTTTGAAAACAGAATTGGTGAATTCCAAGCACTATAATGACTGCAAGTTTGTTGTTCAAAATATCCAGTTAATTAATTGATAGTTTCTGCTTTTGATTTGTCCCTTTCCTCAGTTACTCAGATCAATTTTGATTTAAGTATTTATATAAGAAGAGTGGTATCTTGGCTCCTTCTGAATTATTCAGCACAGTGCCACTTAATCAAATCTTTCTTAACCAGTTACATGACATTATTGGATGAAGTGAATAAAAATTTTAAGTGTGATTTAGCCCTTTCTCTTACCTAGATTTAAAAAGGAATTCTTGAATTGAAGCCCCGAATAGGAAACTGATTAACTAAATTCCAGTACAATCCATTGAAAAGGAACCATGATAGTAGGGTAGTTGACTTAACAAGTGGTTAATTTGGTTAAGGTTATATTCCTGTAGACTGCAGTTGCTGCTACATCCAACATTGCATCAAAACCCCATTTATGGCTAGAGATGCATTTTCAATTTTAATACATTCTAGGATAGTAATCTAGTTTATTATTCTGTGAGGTTGATGGCTTTATTTTTAGAAAATATAGACATTTTCAGAAACTGCATGTTAAGATATTCATGAACTGGGAGAACCATGTTAACAAGGTCAGCCAATGAATAGGCATAGCAACTAAGTCAGCCAATGGGAGCTTAAACACTTCTGAGTCTGTGCAGAGAATCAAAATTGAAACTTAATCTTAAGGCTGGGCATGGCTCAGCCCACTGTGTTTTGTCTCTCTGAACTCTGAAGTAGAAGCTGCTTGTGTTTTACTTGTAACTGTTGCTACATTGAAGAAGAACTCTGCTAATGGTATTGTAAATTCATCTGTTATTATGTTTATATATATATGTATATTTTAACAGTTATTATGTTTATAAAGAAGTTAATGAATCCAGCTGAATCAGTTATCTGTGTGTGCTTCTGGAAATTGATTTTTCTTGAACTAGAAGCTGCTTGTGTTTTACTTGTAACTGTTGCTACATTGAAGAAGAACTCTGCTAATGGTATTGTAAATTCATCTGTTATTATGTTTATAAAGAAGTTAATGAATCCAGCTGAATCAGTTATCTGTGTGTGCTTCTGGAAATTGATTTTTCTGCAACAAACTCTGATACTGCAGCTCATGTAAGTGAAAGCATGAAAATTGACTGGGAATATTTATCTAATATCTTGTTTCTGAAAGTTGCAGATGTACTTTTTTTTAAACAACAACTTCTTGAATTGATTTGACTGAGAATGACTGGTTCAAAATCACATAATGAGCTTCTGTGGATGAGAACAGATTTAACATGGGCTTCTGTGGTTCCATTCTCAAATGCTTTCCACCAAGTAGCCTTTTTGTCATTGGCATTTAAAGTACTTACTGATTCGTGGTAGTAATCAAGCAGTTAATCTTTACATCTTTATTGTGCTAGAATTTATTTTATAGTTTTGTTTTTATTATCAGGAACCTTTATGGATTTGACAGATCAAAACATATGTATAAACTTGAAATATTACATTTTTGTTGAATGCTTCCTAAGAAAACAAAAAATTAGGACTGACTGGAAATCAATCATTTTTGGACACCTGGAAATGATTTACCACAGACAACATTTGTGGTACCTCATTTGCAAGATAGCAATCAGCAATTAACTATTAAAAATCTGTTTAAAGTTTCCAAGAAAGAAAAAAAAGTGTTTCATATAGAAAAAAATAAGTTTAAATTTAGATGATTTATGATACTGTAGAGTATCTGCTATGGATAATTATTGATAAGAGCATTTGAAACAATATATATAAGAGCAAAAAGTGCCGGATCTCCAGCAATTTGAGGAAGTTTTGCAGAAGAAATATTTATGTAAACAAAAGAAAAATACATATATGAAGCAGTAACTTGATATGTTTTTCACTTGAATATTTTATGTGTTCTAGTAATCTGCGAAAAATAGACATAGACTGCATTTCAAATTTTAGTGTCAGGCACTTCTTTTTCAATGATGGCTGCCAAATTTATTGTCACATTGCTTCTCCCCAGACTCTGCATTCTAATACAAAACAACTCATGGTTAAACTGTGGAGTCCTTAGTTGTCTCTGAGCTTTGTTGTTTGCTTGTAGATGTTTCATTACCCAATTAAGTAGCATAATCAGTGCTAGTAAGAGTAAGGTTTCCTCCCTGTTTGTATAAAGTAGCTTACTCTGCTATTCTTGGTGGGAGTATTGTTTTCTTCTTGGTAGTTCCCTAATTAGGGTATTGTTTTCTACTTGATTTTTGTCTAGTGGTAAGCCCCATATATGAGCTTGTGGTTATATAAATGTTGTAAAATTGGCAAGACTTAATATTTGAACTACTTTCATTAATTATCAGTTTATTGTTAGGCAGTGTTTTCATTAAGCATAGTGGCTGCATTTAAGTAATTAGAGCTATAATCATTAAAATATCTGTGAAAAGGAGAAATAATTTATAGTGATTATTATTTATTTATTTATTTGGAAAATTTAAATGGCTGCTTAACTCACTCACAGTGATTCTGGGCAGCCAGCAGAAATAAAATCCCAAAACAAAACCCCCACCGCTCTGGTGATAAAAATCAAACCAACCACTTGATGGACTTTGTACCACCCTGAGGTCTCCAGACCACTGGCAAAACCATGTGTTCAGTGCCTTTCGAAAGAGTGTCAAGATGGGGGGGGGCAGTCTTATTTCTACAGGGATGATGTTCTACAGGGACCAAGCCACCATGGAGAAGGTCTTTTTTCTTACCAGATGAACCTCCTTAAGGCAAGGGACCCATAACATATACATGCCTCCCTTCTCTAGTGGATCAGGTACATGTAGTTGGGAAAAGACAGTCTTTCAAATAACATGGTTCTAAAAGATAAGTGGTTATGTTCATACTGCCCAGGATCATGTCCACTTTCTCAAGAGCAACAGATTGTTGCTGATGATATATTGATATTGAAGTCTATATAGACAGGCAGCCTGCCATTATTTAAGACATATGAAAAAACATTTTTCAGTCTGCAGATGCAGAAAGCTTTTAACCCAGATAAATGTGGAATGATGATTGGTGACAATAGCATATCTTAAAAAGCTAATCTATATTTGTAAACTAGATTGTTAAGTAGCCAATGTGTAAATTAGGATGTTGGACCAAGTAGGGATGATTGAGATTCAAACTCACCTCCATGGAAATTCACTGTGTGATGTTTGGACCAGTCACACTCTCAGCCCAATTTACTTTAGAAGAACATTTTTTTGGGGAAAAATATATAGTAGCTCATTTGTTGTTCCTAAAGAAAAGGAGGATATAAACAATTTAAGGAAAAAAAATCAAATATGCATATTATTGAATGGATAGTGGGTAATCCATCAAATTGTATTTTAATATTATCACTTCATTCACAAATTAAGCCATGTGATTACAGTAAATGTACTAGGATATTCTTAAAATATCAATATTAAATAGGTCAATGGCTTTACTTACAATTATATGTATATCAACAGAGTTACAAAAAGAGGTAAAATACATATAATTTCCAACTGGCCATCATTATAGGTATAGCTATAAAAACTATTGTCAAATAGCAGCAAAAGGTGGTGTTTTTATTAATTACATTTATATTCCATATATATATTCTTTTTCTGAAATGCAGTTTTGCTATGAATTTTTATTTTCTTAATTCAAGCTATTTTGTAGTATATGGTGATTAGTTCTTAGAATATGTATTAATTACATCCATAAAATGTCCCTTCAGCATTTCTGATTGAAGATCTGTCTGTTCTCTTGATTATTTGAAATCAATCCATTGCACTGGATCATTTGTTGAAGATCTTGAAAAAGTTTTCATGGCTGGCTGGGCAAGTTTAATAGAAGTTACTTTTCTACTTTAGATATAGGTTTCTGCATTCTATGCTGCTGGATTAGCAACCTATAGTAATGTTTGTTTGTTTTTAACTTTTTATTGGACTGGACGTTATCAATTTTAGACATGGTTGTTTCAGTTATGTTTATGTTTTGATTGTGAATTAGTTAGAATTTTAGGTCTTTTTTGTGATTAACCATTTTTAGTACAGGGGTTCTCAGATGAAATCTGAGTAAAACTTATATCGCATTCTAGCAGGCCTCTCACTTTTCAGAAAAGGCACCCACATTGCCTGGAAAAACTAATTGTTGGCTTATCTAAGCACAATCTGGCTGCAATCCAGTTTTGTGATCACCTAGCCATGTTTGCACATTCGTTTATTCAAACATACATTAGGTAAAATATCAGCTTTAGTGCTTGGGCAAGTAGCTGTATTTTAATCGGCAACCAAAGTTAAGCATAATGTCTTATTTATACCAATATATTGATAGAAACAAAGGGATGCCTAAATTTGGAGCAAGAGTAAATTCAGAAAGTTAAATTTGATATCCTGTCACAGTAGATCTGATATATATCCAATTAATTTAATTCAATTTAAATACAATTGAAGTCTCAATTGAATGAGTTAAGATATTCATTCGTTAGGAAGATTCTGCAATCTTTTCTAGTAAAAATGTATTTTTGTTGTTTGATGTAGTCTGAATATATACTCTGCAATACTCAGAGAAAGATGTTCACTTTTAAGATGTGTGTGTGTGTGTCCCCATTATTTTTCAAATTAATTTTAATTAAAATGTAAAATAATTGCACATTTATTAATTCATTAGGGGCTAAAGCAATCCCACTTCAGTAATGCCATTTTTCAACAATTTGAAAAACATTTTTAGCAGATGTGTCAGGAAAACAACTATTACCAGTTTTCAAGTTTTTAATACATTTAATAAGAAAGGTGACTGCCTTGCCTTAATTAAAAATGGATGTGCTTAAAAAAAACTTTATATAAAAAAATGGATGTGATTGGTTTTGATTGCTGAATTTACATAATTTCCAGTAATTCACTTGTGATTTTTTTTAAAAAAATACCATCATCAAACATATATCTTGACTGAATATCCTAATTGTTCTGAAATTTATTGTAAATGGTGCCACAAGTACTGTTTTGATGGAGGTCTATGTGATACCTGATACAAGGATTGTTACCAAAGTTTTGTCTCCTGTTAGTTTTTATTTTTATTTTATTTATTTTGTCAAGTACGTATTTGGTAATATACATAGGTATAACATTATTTATATACATAAGATGGGTACAAATAAAAGGGAACGTTTGGACAGAGACGGTAGGCATGCTGGTGCACTTATGCTCGCCCCTTACTGACTTCTTAGGAATGGGGTGAGGTCAACAGTAGACATTCTAATGTTAAATTTTTGGGGATTTGGGGAGGAAACTACAGTGTCAGGTAGTGAGTTCCAGGTATTAACCACTCTGTTGCTGAAGTCATATTTTCTGCAGTTGAGTTTGGAGCGGTTCACTTTGAGTTTGTATCTGTTGTATGCTCATGTATTATTGTGGTTGAAGCTAAGTTGTCTAACCCCAACATTTCAAGCCTGGTGGCATACGATATTCTGTTGCGAGCAGAAGATTAGACGACTCTTCTCGTGAAATATCTCTTGACTCTCTCAATTGTATTAATGTCCAATATGCAGTGTGGGTTCCAGACAGATGAGCTGTATTCAAAGATTGGTCTGGCGAATGTTTTGTATGCTCTGGTTAGTAGTGTAATATTACCGGAAAAGAAGCTACGTAAGATTAGGTTAACAACTCTTGATGCCTTTTTGGCGATGTTGTTGCAGTGGGCTTTGGCACTTAGATCATTTGATACGAGTACTCCAAGGTCTTTGACAGACTGAGGGTCGTCTGCAAGGTTGTGTCCATTCAGCTTGTATTTGGTGTTCTGATTCTTTTTGCTTAGTTCTATAACCATGACATTCTTAACTAATCCAATCATCAGCCTAATTCAGATGGAAACTAAGGCACCACACAGATTGGGTCAAAAAGCATCATTGCAAGTGTTAGGAAATCTTTAGGACATTTTTGCTTTCTCCATTGGTCATTTAAATAACAGTAAGGAAAACTTGGCTTTGCACCTAATCACTGTTTGGGATATGTGTCCATTGTTACAAACCTTTGCAATGAGTTTTGATAGAGAGAGACTATTTTGATTGCTCTTTATCTCGAGCTTAAGAATTAGGCATGCAATATGGATCAACTGATCAGACAGAGAGGTTCCCACAAGATAGCCAACATAATTAACCCTATGTAACTGTCTGTAGTTATACTTCTCTCCTGATGGATAGTTGCCTAGGTCAACTGAGCTTTCCTTGATGTGTCCAACAAACAGGCCATTGTAAATTTTAGCCCTGATACTAATCTATTCCATGAGATATTTACAGATTTACAGATTAATATAGTTGGAAGGGACCTTGTAGGTCATCTAGTCCAACCCCCCGCTCAAGCAGGAGTCCCTATACCATTTCAGACAAATGGCAGTCCAATCTCCTCTTGAAAGTCTCAAGTGTTGGAGCTCTCACAACCTCCTTAGGCAAGTTGTTCCACTGGTTGATCACTCTCATTTGTTGGAAGGTTTGATGTGTCCTCCACATCCCACACTTTCTTCATGTCTTCATATACAAATTGATTATTGTGAAATATTTTGCAATACCTACTATACTAACTTTGTTTTTTTGCAGCAAAATAGTATTTCAAGTGTACACTATTAATTTGAGAATTCCTTCACTTCTAAGCTATGTGTAGCCTATTCCTGTAAGATAGAGAATTTGTTTGCAGCTTTGGGGCTGATACACAAGATCTTTCAGTATTATTTAATAATATTATTTATGGATCACTGCTATCATAATTAGTAGATGTCAATGTTGATGAAAAATTAGATATGGGAGACAGCCATCAGAATTTGGATAGAGTCACCCAAAGAAAAGAAATGGATGTAATTATTGCACATTTTTACTTGTTCAGAATTATTGACTGAATACATTAACAGAAGTGAAATAGTAAATATATGCTTGCTGATTTAATCATAATGAAATAATAAAACAACTGTATGTTTGTGAACTGTATAAATGTTCAGAAGAAACAGTTTGTAAGAAAGAAAGAGTATAACAATGTAAAACTGTTTATAACCTGATGATCATGCAATCTTAAAAGGCATGCAATCTTAAATTTCTTGTAATTATGCTTTATTGGAACAATGAGCTTTTGGTTAGTTTCCTTGCACCATTTGCATTTTGCATAGTTCCCTGTTTTACCCACTGGTATAGAAAATTGATTTCCATATAGAATCTCTTTTACAGTCTACTGACATGATTAGTTTGAATCAATAAAATGTGCACTTCAGGATCAGAAATGTACTAATTTTGTTGTTATGTTTTGTGTTCCCTTTTTATTTCAGTTTCTGTTGTTGCATTTAAAACTTCTTGCTCCATCACTTCAGATTCATTTAATTCCAAAGAAATCCCATCATCAATGTATTACATTTTTTCCAGCGGTGGGTTGCTCCCGGGTCGGCCCGGTTCTTAGAACCAGTAGGAGCAGCGGCGGTAGGTTCCGCCCACCCACCTGGGACGCTTCTGCGCAAACCGGTAGCAACAGGTTTTAGAACCCACTACTGATTTTTTCTGAATATTTTCCTGAACAGCTTACATAAGAGCAAAGCTTTAGTTTAGAATAGTCATCAATCTTTTTTTTTCATAAAGCTTGTTATAATTGTTTTATTGTTTTTAAATAAATTGCTTAGGGGCATGATGTTTTTTAGCTCCAGTTTCTGTAATAATTTAGTTCATATGTGTTTTTCCTCTTTCTTTTAACAGGCATTTATAGCAGTAATGAAGTAGCAGTATCTTTTCCAAATATAGTCTCTGGCTCAGGATCTAGCACTCCTGTTTCCAGTTCACATTTACCTCAACAGTCTTCTAGTCATGTGCAGCAAGTGGGAACTTTGTCTTCTACACCTTCTGTAGCTACAGCTGTTGCTACAACTCAAGTAGGTTGTTAAAAGTATTTGATGGTCAATATTGGTGTGGTAAATGGGACATACTGGCATTTTGCATATGCTTTTTCAGACAAATGTATCTAAAGAAAGAATAAACTGTACATGTATCTTTCGTTTCTTTTAGTGTGTTATGGAGAAAACCAGACTAACTTCTAATTTTTTCACTTTTGATTAGTTTCACAAATGGATTTAATGTTCAGAATCTGCACACTATAAAGTTAGATAGTTTTTAAAAATGGACTTTCTGTTTTGGTATTCTATTTGTTCTTCTGCTAGCTTTATCTTTTTAGCAGTTATGGTCAGTGACAGGATTCATTCATTATATTAAGCTAATTTTGTTTGCTTGGTTGTGACTTAACATGGTATGTTAGCCCAGTCAATTGTGAGTCTGTATACTTTGGTTAAACAGTGTTTACATTATATTTGTAAACCCAGCTAATGAATCTATTTGAAAATCTTCAGTAAATTGTAGTTAGTAATTACTATTAATTACTTAGAATCTTACTTTGACATATCTAATGTGCATAATAATTTGATGAATGTATCTTTAAATTTGTAAGCAGATTTGAAAGCCAGTGAAGTTGCTATGATTTTTTTAATGTAATCACTTGCTGAATAATATATTACAATCGTAGCAGAAATGCTGTAATGTGATATAAAAATTAGTATATTAATTATAACAGTAGCAGTATAAAGGCAAACTAACAAATGTTTATAAATATATAAATACAGCTATATAAATACCTGAGGTAGTAGCAAACAAACTATTTCTTTATTTAAACTATTTTGCTACATGAATATTTTTACTTACAGAAATTATTCATGGTCTCTTTCCAAAAATAATGAAGACAACTCATGCTTAATTATAATAGCTTCTTTAGTTATTCACCTATAGACCTAATAAAGCTAAATTGCATCTTAGTTTTATTTCAGGAAAGTTCCTTACTACATTAACCTTTTAACCACTAAATTAGGTGAAAAAGCTTCTGATCTTTTGTCATCATAACTACTCCAGGAGTCATTTTTATACATGAGGAATTCTCAAAAGGCAAAATTCTTTGTTTTAAACATAAAATATCCTACTAGGTTACTAGAACTAAAAGAAACTTTTGAACTTCAACATTCAAGTGAAATGCTATACTTAAGGTTCAAAATAAGTCCCATTTATTACAGTAGAGTCTCTGGTAAGTCTGCATAGGATTAAAGTCTGTTAATCCTTTAAGAACCCTTCATAAATTCCAGCTTTACAGGTGAGATACATTGAAATATTTACTGAAGCTTCCATTTAATGCCCATGGTAAGTAGTGTCATCATTAAAACAAAACTCTGCAATAATTTATTTTTAAGTAAAAATATTATTTCTTCAGGCATATAGTTTTCTTTCTAAGAAACAGAAAGTAATGAGAAAATATTTTAACTAATGTTTCAATTATATAGGTAGTCCTTAACTTACAACAGTTCATTTAGTGACAGTTCAAAGTTACAACAGCAGTGAAAAAAGTGACTTATGACTGTTTTTCACACTTATGCCCAATGCAGCATCCCCATGGTCATATGATCAAAAGTCAGATGCTTGGCAACTGACTCATATTTATGATGGTTGTAGTGTCCTGGGGTCATGTGATCCCCTTTTGCAACCTTCTCAGCAAAGTCAATGAGGAACCCAGATTCATGTTATTGTGTTACTTAATTTAACAACTGCAGTGATTCACTTAACAACTGTGGCAAGAAAGGTCATAAAATGGGGCAAAATGGGGCTCAATTGTAGTCATAAGTCGAGGACTACCTGTATATGTGATGATATAATA
This sequence comes from Thermophis baileyi, assembly GCA_003457575.1. Lineage (NCBI taxonomy): Eukaryota > Metazoa > Chordata > Lepidosauria > Squamata > Dipsadidae > Thermophis > Thermophis baileyi. Next base: position 762,353 of record QLTV01001474.1, read on the forward strand.
GTGCTTTCAATTGTATGTTTCTACTTTTGAATTCACTCTAGTATTCTCTGTATGCACACATACATTTGTTGTAATTGTTTTGAATATCTGGAATTTAGTTAGATGATGTCATATATCGATAGCTTGTATTTTTTATTACTTATGTGCTAACATTGGATAAATACATTTTAAGAAAGGCATTAGTATCTTTTTAACCTCATTATTCCAAAGAAAGAGGATAATAGGTGGCACATGTTGCATAATAATTGCTCATTATTTGTTCCTTTAATGCTTCTGAAAAAGTAGATGTTAGATTTTTGACAAGTTGTTTGTGTAATGCTAATGGTGTAATCTGTTGTACATTTCCTGAAAATAAACTCCATAGAAAAGCAAACAGGATTGCACTGTAAGTAATGAATGTTAACATATTAGCATGTTTATTGCTGTAGTTTAGTTTTACAATTAATATCTTAAATATTTAGTTTATTTTCCTGTTCTAGCTCCTTTTCCACACATTTATTCCTAAAATGAAAGTGTTACATCCCATTTTATATAAATTAATACTGTGTGGCTTTGCCTTCTTCTCTTTTATCTTCAGTGCCACTTTTTTATTCTTAAAATATATTTCATTTGTTGCATATTAGATAGCTTTCCTTTCCTTTTTGAAAAAGAGAAAGCTGCTGATGTTGTTGTCTAAACTATATTGTGCTGTTTATAAACTGTGATTTATTTTTATATTTTCCATATTTAAACTATGTCTTCCACACATTCTTTTAGTACCTACAGTTTGATTCTTCCTAAGGTGAAGAGGAAAAGTTCAAAGAACCATACTACATATACAAGTTGTTTGCATTAAATTGTTTAAGTTGCAATTTGCAATTGTTTGACTCCAGACATGTCTTTTCCAAGACATGCTGTTTCATTTTCCCTTCCCCAATAATAAATCAACACTCCATGGTTACTGAACATTGTTATACTTCACTGGACTATTTTGGGATATTTTCTAAAAGCCTTTTTTGATATTTCTGGAAACCTTAGTATTTTCTTGAGTATGTTAATACTTTTGTACTCTACTGGGTTATTTGACTATATGAGGACTAGCAAATGGAAGAAACTTGCTGCTGAAAGATGTGAATGTAGAGTCATAATTATCTGTAATATTTTTCAGTAATTTATTTTTAAGTAAATACCTGTAAAATATGTTCAAGTCTCTTTATATTATGTGGAACTATCACCCATCTGAGGCATACAGTTTTGTTTATTTCCATAGTTTTGAATCAGTGTTATCCTGTTTTCCCTTTTTTTACCTATTTATATAGCAATTTCCTTTTTCCCCTTTTTTTGAGTCTGTTTCTGTGGAATTCAAATTATGTGAATTCTTGCCTTCCTGCTTTTTTTAAAAATAGCAATAGCACGTAGACTTATATACTGCTTCACAATGCTTTACAGACATCTCTAAGCAGTTTACAGAGTTAGCATATTGCCCTCAACAATCTGGATCCTCATTTTACTGACCACGGAAGGATGGAAGGCTGAGTTAACCTTGAGCCGATGAGGATTGAATTCCCGACAGCGAGCTGAATTAGCCTGAAATACATGGCTCCTCCAATTAATACTAATTGTTTTTTAGCAGAGCCCTTTTTTCCATCAGAATAAATCCAGATTTTTTTAAAATTAAAAAACGAGCTTCAATGTGAATTATGTAAGACCATTTATTTAAAAGTGGGTTGGGAAATGATGACCATCTCTCATCCATAATTTCGGATCCAGACATAGTCCCAAATAAAGTATATGGAATTCCTATATCTACATTCCAGGAATTATATTATTACGTTACCAGAGAAGAAATTGTAATTAGCAGTCATGATTATCACAGAGCTTTATTATTCTGGAAATGCAGCAAGAATCCAAATTTAAATCCAAATTTATCAGAAAGGCTAGAATGTCTAACTATTTACCTAATTGTAAAGGCATTGAATTCATGGGGATTTGCTTCTCAGTAGATGATTAAAATTGTGCAACAGGAAAGCTTCTCTTTAGAGAACAATATTCACAGATTAACCAGTGGACATTTACAATATTTGGATAACAATTCTTTTTCAAATTTTAACTATAATGAGACATAATGCAAACATGGTCTTACTATTTTTCCTGAAAATAGGACTAGACTAACAGTACTACTGTATGTAACTTATATTGGAATGTTAACTATCTACAGCAGTTCTATGCACAAAGTATGTATAGAGAATTGTGGGAGAATTGATACGTCAAGACCTGAACTTTGTCCTGAATTTCTGTTTTTGAAAAGTGGTATTGTATTTGTAACATTCCAGAGTGACCCCTGCTGGCAGGTAGTATTAAAACAGCGATATCTAATCAAATTTTCCTCTTTCTGTTAACACAGGGATTCCTAAATGATCACATATTTACTGATGTTAACAGTAACTTACATTTATATTTACTATTTACCCAGCAAATAGTAAAATGTTTCTATGATCACCTTTATTTAAAATGTAATTTCATGATGTCTCTATCTGTTACTAGGTAAAATTAAGCAAAATCTCTTTCTTGAGTTCATCATTTTGACTATAGATTCTGGGGTAAAGAGTAGAATTAACAACCAAAAAGGAAATTTCAAACAAACTTGTGACTCCACTATAAGAAGAAAAGAATCATAGCTACTTGTGATAATGATCCTTGGTTCAGTTAAAATGTTTGCTGCTCAATAATCTGATTTCAGTAACATACGACTCCTTATAAATATAATTCAGTAAGTCTGCTAAAGAGTTGTGTAATCTTTTGCACACCACTGCATGCTGAGACAGCTGCATCAGGGCTTCAGTCCGCCAGTAAATGGTTTCTGCCTTCAAGCTGAAGCTTATTTAGTCGGGCTTATCTGATGCTGCTGTAGCAACCATCAGTCTCCAGGCAACTGAGGCACATTGACCTCTCTGATGAACTGAGAGAAGCACTACTTCAGTTTAGCTTCCTAAGACAATTACTGGTGGTGAATTTATATATATGTTCATAAATCCGTGTATAGGTACACACATATAGTTCATAATACATTATGCATATATGTGACTGTATTCTCTGAAAGGATGCTAAGGTAATAAATGTAGGAACACCTTAAGCAATCTAGTACAAAATCTTTTATAGGATAAAAGTCTGGTTAATCTTTAAGTAATGTGCAATTATATTCATATTTTTTCATATTTTTAAGAAAACAATTTTAAAAGGTTCTGTTTTAAAAGTTGCCTGGTAAAATTACGACATGTTCAAGACGGGTAATAAAGCAATAACCGTGCTGAGATTTAGAGTTCTTCCATATAATTAAAAATTAAACTGTTTGCCCTTACATTTTATGTTTTATCCTTCTATAGAGGACAGTGATAGATATTCATTTCTTTACACATGCTGTTACTATCTTGGCTTTTAACTGTTAGGTGTTTAATTTTTGTTTTTAAATCAATATGAATGCATTTAATTTGACAGGGATTTTATAGTATCAGATAGTTTATACTTATTATATTTGGCTATGCACATTAAAAATATCTTATCTCATAAAATAAGTGCCCGACAAAAATATGTCTAAGCAATTTTGTGATTTTTTTATTTTTTATTTGAAAATGATGAGTTCAAATGGTTAGGGGGCTTCAAAAGCACTGAAATAGAATGTAATGGCTTGTCAGTTTATTTCAGTTGCATCTTTATTTCAATTGCATCTACTATTCTTGAAAATTAGTAATAAAAATGAACAATACAATTTGAAATCATGTCCTTCCTCTAGATCTTCTGATTTGGGTGGTTGCCATGGGCCCTCTATAGGTGGAAAGACACATCTGTCTTGGCAGCCTGTAATGTGTCCTCAGAAAATTCTATGGTGTAGATTTATGACTAGCAGTTTCCCTTGGTAATAGACTTTGAAATGTGGCATTCCAGGGTCAGGAAGTTGGAGGTGGTCCTATATCTGATAGAGTGGCATAGGAATTTAATTAAATCCATGGGGAAAGAAAAGGGGGAAAAGTCCCTGGAGAAGAAGAAAAAACTAGATGCTCCACCCTAACACCTGGGGTTAATTTTATAAATGGCAGATGAATAGTCACTTAATCCTCCCCAACCTCACACCCACACAAATTACTCTTAGGAATGCTTTTTTGGACAAATAACTTACTCTAATGTAAACCCTCAAATATGCTAAGAGTAGTTTTTTTAAAAAAAAATCTGAGGAAAAAATAGCCTTCTGTCTCTGATTAAGTGAGAAATTTTGTAAAAGATTGCTATAGAATCTCTGGGATATTTTATATTATTCTGTGTATCTTTTGGATCATTGATGTGTCTATTCTAAGTGCTGAAAAAGGTTAACACTACGGGGCTCCTATTATCATTTTATTTCTGCTGGAGAGACAAGCGGTTTCTGAAAATAAAATTGTGCAATGCATTCTAATTTTGAACCTCAGTATCAAGGTGAGTGAATTCAGTACTTATATGGCTATTCAAAAGTTGACTGGTGAGCGAAATTTTCTTCTGGAGTTCGATAATGAGCAGTGTTGCAGGAGCTCCTTCATGACTTGCATTATATTATGTTTCTTAGTTTACCTTGGTCATCTTTATATTCCATATTTGTATTTTGTTGATCAGAAAATTTGGGTGGCATCCAGTTGAGTCACTTTGCTACCGCAAAGTTTTGCTCATAGAAAAAAACTGTTTAATTAAAGTGAAACATAATGCTTTCATTCTCCTTGCACACTTTTCCCCCCCAAACTTGTCCAATTCTTCATTAAACTAGGTACTTGTGCTATGTCCTTAACTAAATGCTAGGCACTTAACTAAACCAAGGTGCTTGTACAGTAGATAGCAGACACACAACTACTAATGAAACTGTGCTGCCAGCATCTGTATACACCAACTTGTTGGTGCTGCTGGTGTTATGTTGAATACAGATTCTAGTAATTGGCAAATATTTTCTTCTTTTTCATAAATATTTATATTGTCCTGTTGTTTATAAATATTAGTTCCTGTTTTTCATAAGTTAAATATTGAGTGCATATCAGAATTTTGTTGATAAGTGCACATTCAAAAAATTAGTAAAATTAACTTTTGAATAAATTCATACAAATAGAATGCATTGATAAATCTAAAAAACACACTTGTAACTTTTAAGAAAGAACGTTTATAGGGAGAACTTATTTCCAAGTTGAAGCAAGCAGATAAATTGTTCTTAATTTCATTTTTAAGTATGTTCCTCTGTTCTTTAACAGCAACAACAAAAACTAACAACAACAAAAACTAATTCTCAAGAAGAGTATTGATTAGATATAAACTGATTATGAAGCAACCCTGGAATTGGTGGCCCAGTCATTTCTTATACAATTAAATCCCTCCTTCTTCTTTATGGAAATTCAACTGTGGGCATTTTAGCATTAGCCTAAACAATGGGTTTGAATATGTTAAGCCCCTAACAATTAGAGAGAAGTTTGGGGCATTGAATAATGTGGAATGATGCAATTGAATCTGACAGCTTTAACAGTCAGCCCTCTCATGGGACCTCAAAGTTGTTCACACTTGGTTTCATCTCTCATCACATGCTGAGTATTAAAACCTTACTGGAAGGTGTCTTAAACTTAAATGAGGTGTATTTCAGAAAATATTTAGTATCTCAAATGTTGAGATGACTGAGAGTTTGTGCTTTTTAAAAAGATTTTATAAGATTCAGTAATACACAGCAGGGCAATTTTTCTATCAGTGCGTTTGTTTAAAAGTAAATTTTGAAATGCAATGTATAGCTCAGCAGAACTTCCCCCCCCACCCCCCACCTTCAAGTCATTTCTGATCTTAGTGTCTGCCTAGACTAATCCACACAATTGTATTGCCAAAATGTTCGGAAGTAGTTTGTCATTACCTTCTTCTTAGGGCTAACATGGAATGATTGGCCTAAAGTCACCCAGCTGACTTCATGCCTAAAGAAAGACTAGAACTCTCAGTCTCCCAGCACACCCAGATTGGTGAATTGTTTAGTGAAGTTGTGTAAAGTCTTTGTGTTTCAGTATCAGCAGATCAGATGCGTTACATATATTGCAATGTATTTAGTAAATTAATTTACATATTTATATCAAAATGTCAATGTTTTTCTATTTTATTCTTTAAATGTAGGTAATGAAGGCAAAATATTCAGCCTGTTTAATATAAGCATTAAAATAATATTTATATGATTTGTTACTGTGTTCCAGTGCTACATTTTTTATAATCAAAGGGATTTTGGGAGTATATAGATACACAGAAAGCAGACAGAGGCACACACACAAACATATATACAAATAGACATGCAAGCACACACACACACAACCAGTTTATTTTAATTTCAGTTATAATTTTAGTAGTATATTTCAGTTCTTAATGATTTTCATTAAATTGATCCAAGTCAAATAAGGTGTATCATACTTCTAAAAGTGCTAAAAGCTATGCCTTGATTTGACCTTTATCATATTATTCAAATTATTCTACATTTTTAATAAATGCTTTTTAATGAAGTTGAAATACATTGTAAATGGTACTTTTTTACTTTTAAATAATACCAAAATTGAATATTTATCTCAATATGTGAAATTGTTATACTGTGTAGCTTAGAGAGCTAAATCCCCCCTTTTAACCTTTTTAAAATAAAAAAATAAAAACTTTTTTGTTTATGGCACTGTTCTAGTTTCATAACCAATTTTTAAATTTTTATCCCAGTGCAAAGATTACATTATAAATATAATGTATAGCTAATGATAGAAGAAACCAGTGATATATCTTGATCAGAGAATGCTACTGCCTTGGTATCAGGTTTAATGTTTTTCTTATGTTTGAGACAACAATCAGAAATGAAAGTTGGCATTTTCCACAGCTTTTATTTAAGTAAGCACAATTATTCTGTTAAAACACTAGTGTCCTGCTTACCTTTTAATCTTATTTTAACCTTTTATCTGCTAGAGTAACTAAAAGGACAATAAATAAATTAATAATTCTATAAAATCCTTCCTTTCATGCCTTGAACTTTCACCTGAAAAATGATTTGTTTACATGAAGGCATGTACAAATGAATTCAAAATTTTTCATAATCTCTAGTAACAAAAAAACAACTCTGCTGATTTTGTTCATGTAGGTGCTTGTTCACTGTTTGATGGCTCTAATCTAAAAACAAATAACTATAGTATCCAGCCTACTTATGTGAATAAGTTGTTACAGAAGATGTGATGAGAACAAGTTTTTGTTCCGTACAACCATTTGATATATGCAAGGTTGTAGAAAGTTTCATTGGACATTTACAGGTTTCAGGTGCTCAAATTCACACTATTCCTGTTGAAATTACATGTTTGTAAACCTGCTTCAGCTTTTAAAAAGTTGGGACACATAGGATGTTCTGTGTAGGTACTAGAAACATCTCTAATTTATATGATCTCACTTCTCCTTTGAGTGTTAATTTTTTACGCTGTTGTGTATCTTGCTTGTGAGAATTGAATTACTTTTAATTATTCATTAATCATACGAGGTTTATGAATGAATAGATACTATGCAATGGGAAAAATACTTTATTAGAGGGGAGCCTTATTCTTTGGATCTGGCTAGTGGCATGCCCCAAAACAACAATGAAAACATCAGTCTTTTCAAATGAAATTTCACAATCTCCTCCCATCCTTGATTTTCATGTGCTAGATCTCATATTTGTCTTGTTTTGGGAAAGAGAAAACTAGAAAGAGATAAAGGGCTGACTTTTCTTTCTCATTGTCTCTGTAAAAATGTTTCTTGGAACAACTGTTAAAAAAATTGTCTTGGTTGAGGATAAAACCTGTCAGTTCTTTATTCTCACTTCTTAATAGGAAAATGTTTAAGAAGTAGTTCCTAGTGGTTTATAAGCAAGGTTTATCAATTATCACTTTAAAAGTTGGTTTCAGGAGTGAAAGACCAGGTCCAGAGGTGAAGGTTCAGTTGAGCTTATTTATTGCTAAAAGCTTATGCACAGGAATTGTCTCAACTAATAGTCAGTACCTGGCTAGAGTTAGATCAGAGTCAATGGTATTCAAGGAGAGTTGTACTTAAATCTTTTGTGGAGGGAGATCAGCCTAGAACTTAAGCGTTCTAGGCTGATCCTCCTTTTCACTCTGCTTCCAGGTTCTGCCATTCCTTCTTCTATATTTGGTGTAAGTATGGAGTGTTGGGAGATCCTAATGGCAGAGTACAATGCTTCTTTCTAGAAGTACAGAACTGTGTTTCTGTTGGTTGCACTTGTACAACTTTGACAATTACTTTGAAGCATTTAAAGTTTTGTTGATCACAAAGGTGGAATTATGATTACTTTTTTTTTTTTTTTTTGCTGAATCCACTAGCCCAGTGATGGTGAACCCTGAGATACCTGTATATAGAGATATCTACTTTCCACAACCCAAGTACAGTTGGAATATAATAAAAAGTGAAAGGACCCAGGCTCCAGAGGCTTCCCTGGAGCCCGGGGAGGGCAAAAACGCCGTCCCCCACCTCCCCCAGAGGCCCTTCGGAGGCTCCGCGTGAGCCGAAAATCAGCTGGCCGGTGCTCACATGCGCACTGGAGCTGAGCTAGGGCAACGGTTCACATGCAGGCAGATATAGCTCCGCGTGCCACCTGTGGCACACGTGCCATAGGTTCGCCATCACGGCACTAGCCTATTAAGTGCAGTCCTTAGCATACTATTTAAATACTGCCTCCTTTGTTTAATGGGAATTACTTTGTAGTAAGTGTTCTTAACTGTTTTGGACTGCATTTGGTCTAGTAACTTGTTTGTAAACCAAATGTGTGTTCTTTTCAAATTTCAAATTGAAAAGTGCTTATAATTTCAGTCATTTTAATGGCTTGTGTATCAAAGCTATAAGATGATATATATTTTTAGAAATTCTATTCTGAAAAATAATAGTATGTCTGGCCATTACACTTCTGAATTAAGTTTTCAAATGCCATAAGTTAATTGAGAGTAATGTAGTCAAGAGGAGAAGATGTTTTTAATACAGTGGATTAAGCAAAGATTTTGCCAGGGTTAGAACTGGGCAGACCTCAGTTTATCTTGTTGAGGGTTCATCTTCTCTTGCTTGACTGAAGTTCCATTAGAATAATTGAGAATTGTTGTTAGCAGGATGGATGGATGGATGGATGGATGGATGGATGGATGGATGGATGGATGGATGGATGGATGGATGGATGGATAAGGAGTGTAAGTCAAGCTGGCTATCTGCCAAAAATTATTATGAGGTTCAGGGCAGAGCTGTGATTTTGGTGAGACCTTTATTATATAGAAAACATACCTGGAAGCAGAGCTGCTTTTCTTTTATGGGAAAAATAAGCTTTCTTGTGCATAAAAAATAGGAAGTTACTAAACAATAAGCAGGTTGTCCTGATGACAGAGTACAACCAAGGAAATACGATTCAGGGGTACAACTGAAATGGGACCTTTTGACCCCATTGCATTTTTGTGATGTAAGGAGCAGGAGCATTTGTGAGACATCTGTTGTCTACCTGCCCTTATTTTGTAAATGGTTTTAAAAGATTAAACAATTAGTGTAAACACATGGACATCAATAAGCAAAATCCTTATATTCCCAGTGTGATTTAGAAATGTGGACAATTCTTTGCGTCTAGCAATATTTTGAAAATATAATTTATGGTTCATTTTAATTTCACTATAAAGAAAATCCTGCAAATGCATTTTTACTCTGCTTTTAAACTTCTATCAACAGGATACTTGATAACTTTATTGGACTGACTAGATCAATTTTTAATTTAATATGTTAAAGATATCTTTTAAGATTTTCCTTTGCATATTTCAAATTTCAATAATTCTGTGTTTTGGTAGGCATTACCTGGATCTTCCCTTGGCCTTCCTCCCTCACATGTCTATGGCAATAGGTTAAATTCTAACTCGACAATGGCATCACATACCACACAAGCTGAAAACATTCAGCTAGGCAAGTTAAAAAATTTTTTTTAATGGTATATGTATTTCTAAAAAAATGTTTCTTTTTATTTATTTGCATGCTCAACTGCTAGCTGCATTTTACACACAAATAATGTTTTACACCACAGCGTATGTGAAATGTAAATGTTTAAGCAGAGCAATGAGCAGGCAGGAATGCAACAATGTCTCTTGTGACTTTTTGTGATTGATGTGTTCAGTTGCTTTAGTTCTTTGCAATGAAAGTAGCATTGGGTTTTTGTTGTGAATCGTTTAAATCTTTATTTGCATAATTTATGGAATTACATGATCTCCGAGCTGGTATAGCTGAGATCCTGTTACATAAATTCACCAGTAACTGAATGAATACTAGTTGGTATTTTTCATAGTACTAGTTTTTTAAAAAATTAATGAGCTTCTGGATTTGCTTTGTTTCATTCTATCTTTTAAGGATTTGTTGACATGTCCTAATAGTCATGCCTATCTGGGGGAAGGGAATGAGTTTAGCAGTTTACCAAGAATGGATCAGTCATGTCTTGCCCTCTAAAAGGCCAAGGGTCATTTGCTGCAGAATAGGGGGAGGGCTGCCTTGAAAGGGGCAGATAGGGTTATTTTATTGAGAGGCCATAGGGAAAAATAACCCTTTTGAGTCATGCCATGCAAGACATTTCAGTATATTTGACAAAATGTTTTTTAAAAAATCTTTTCATCTCTTCTTGTTTTTTCTTTTTACATAAAATTGGAAATTACTAAATACTTATTCTTGCTTTAATAGAAGAGAAACGTTTTCTAGCATTTGTTGCTAAAATTTTGTGAGAAAAAGTTACTGGTAGAAGTGACTATGTGGTTTGTGAATTTTCCTGGGATGCAAAGTGTTAAAAAATACAAAGCCTGAGGATTTGCTGTGATAAGCATACAGATTAGCTGTCCGCAGCTGTGATTCATTACTTTCACTGCAGAAATTAAAAGTGGCTGAGGGGAGGGTACTAGAAATACAAACCATGCTTGTGTGCTGTAAAACTGAAAGCAAAGAATAGACTAAGGCTAATCCATGGCCTGCTTCACCCACAGAAATTTGTACGGAGAATACTTTATCCATTGCAGTTAGCAGCTTTAAAGTAGTAGTCCTCTCTGATATTGCTACTGGAATAATTGCTAATAGTGAAGGACATCTTGAAATGAGCTCAGTCTGCGACATTTTAAAATCTTAGTTCAGAAAGAGTCACTTTTGGCTGTGAAATATTTGCTGTGCAGATCAAGATCTTGGAGACAATAGCCGGAGCCTGGTTGGAAGGGGAGGTTCACCCAAAGGAAGTATTTCACCACGGTAAGCAAAATTTACAATCATTTAAAGAAAAAAAATATTTTTAAACTACAGAAACTTTTATAAGGTTACCTATTTAAGTTGAATAAAATTATGTTCAGTTGGAGTAAGAAAATATTTTAGATTACTTTGAATTCACAGGGATATCTAACATAATAAAGCTATGTCTTTTTCTCATGCATAGAAATTACTGAAGAATTAAATACATTTTTTACATTATCTGGTCTCACTTATATAGTTAATTTTACAGAAAAGCAATTATCAAATGGATGCTATCATAAGAATATTAAGTGCAAATATTTGTAATATTTGGAGTGTAACCACACTGAAAAAAGGGAAGAATCTTGTATAGGCAGTGAAATCAATATTTTTTAAAATTTAAAACAACCAGGATTCAATCAGCAGTTGATAGGTCACTAGCATAAAACCATGGTACTGCACAGTTTGAGTGTGGAAGATTTTCTAATAATTATTGGGTAGCATTTTAAAAGTGTTTAATTTTAATGTATGATTGGTAGTACACATTTCTACTATAGTCTGCAAATAGTTAATGATGGGTAATAAACTTAAAAAAAGGATGTTAGTGTGCCACTTTTGCTTATGATTTGCTATGTCATGGATAAAGTGTGTGTTAGTGATCTGTGGCCAGATTTTCAAGAACCTGGAGATCTCGAAGACTGACTGAAAAATATATCCACTCTGCAAATTAGGCCAATGGTCATCTTAGGAACAAATCCTTTAAAATCATTTGAAGCTGAGTGAGATTGACTTCTAATTAAGTGTTGTAGAAATATACCTCTACTTACTGAAATATAAAGTTATATAAGAAAGTAGATCTCTAGGTTAAAATGGTTTAGTTTGAACAGCTTTTATACATAATTATTTGTAAGATTCCAGTCCCTAGTAACTCATTTAAAATTAAATTAAATTGAGAATGTAATATTTCTTTGTTCTTCATGCTCATTCTCAAATTTGTTAAAATCTTAATTTTAATGTAAGCCTTGTGAATAACAGTTAACTTTTTATTTTAGCTTTTTTAGAAGGATTTTGTCCACTGTTTTAAGACTGTTAAGTAGATAAGAGAATTAAGAAATCAGAATCAAGACATAATACTGAGAAAAATTATTTTGTTGTCTTTTTGATTTTGTCAATTATAATAAAATATGCATGGATTGAAATAGCATAGAATTGCCAAATTTATACACAATGCTAATATTAATATAAGCATACTATTTAATAAACATGTATATCGATATATGGAGGAAGAATTTAGAAGATACACAGTACTATAGAATGTATGTAAAGATTTTCATTCCTCAAATGAGGCAAAAATAATCTAAGATAGAAATACATGTGTCAGGAAGATGCATATTAAACATAGCAAAGAGTCCTCTTCATTTTAATCATATTCACCTACTTTTAATATAAAAGCTGTCAAAATTATATCTAGCTAGTGACCTTCAGTGAATCTAGTAGCAAAAATCCAGCAAAGGCTAAGATTGTTTTCAGAGGAATTATTCAAGAAATACGTAGGTATGGGTGATTTGTTCTCTGTCACTCTTTCTTTATACATACACATAGCCAAGTATCCAAGAGATTTTAGTTTCACTGCATTCTCTTATACATCTGAGGCTAAATAATCTTCAAGTATTTCCATAAAGTTTATACCAGGGTTCAGCAATGTATTCAGGGCAACAAATGATATTGTGTAGCAGTACTGCTTGAAGAATACAATACCTTTTGAAAATATGTCAGTAATTTGCTAGTCATTGGCTAGTAAAATCCATAAATATTTTTATCTTAATTTAATAATTGTATAATTCAATACAGTATATTATCTCATCCTAGACATGGATGATGTGGTTGATTAACCATATGGAAGAGCAATTTACTGTTGAGTGAATTCTGATATTAAAGAGAAGAATAATTGCTTAACACTGTAATTTGAGTGCATGCCAAAACAAAACAAAACAAAACAACAATTGGTGAGGGGTTAGGATCTATTTGAAATTTTAATCCTAAAAACTAAGAAAAGAATGGTTCCTTTTAGTAGATGAGATAATTCTAGTACAAATACTACAACATTAAATCATGATTAAGTACATTTGTATAATATATGAATATAATTTATTCATTATTCCATCTCCACCCTCACCGATTGCTTGGTATATACCTTCTATTGTGTAAAAAAAAAACCTAGAGTGCTGGCAGTGTGTGTGTGTGTGTGTGTGTGTGTGTGTGTGTGTGTGTGTGTGTGTGTGTACACATGGGAACATGGGAAAATAATGTTATATATTTTTTCAGTGAAGCAAGGGAACAATTACAATTCACCAACAGAAAAGAGTTGCTAAATTTATTTAATTTCAAAATACTTATGTACAAGTTCTGTGATTTGATTATGTTTTGATACATCATGCTGCTGTAATATTTCTAAACACAGATATAAAATGCTTCACATTTGACGTTTTAGTTAAAGTCATTGCCATCAAATAATTTGTAATGTTGGTTTGTGTGCATTTTAGAATATAAAACTTTCCAAATTGTTAAGGCCTCTGTAAATTAAATGTTGGTCATGATTTCCTAAATTAGTGTACTGGCTACATAAATATTTAATACTTTCCTGCACATCATTATGACTGCTGTTATGCTCCAAAAGGGCTTTTTCTGTTCTTATTAATTTCTGAATTCAGTTATATAGTGATGTTAGATGAAATCTTACCAAAAACATTCATTTTAAGTGAAGATGTCTGGGGTATGATAACTGTTTTTTGTTATATCTTCTGTAGATATTTCATTGAAAGAGACAATTTTGCTCTTTCTTTGTGCCATAGGGCTGTAGCATTTCATCAAGGTGCTTATTTGGTCTGATATTTTCTAAGTGTATTATAGTTAATTTCATTATATACGTACATATTTCTCATTATGTTCATATGTTTTTAAAATACCCTGTAAATTAATACACTTTCAGTTATCTATGTAACATTAAATTAGTTCACCTAAATAATTGAAGTTTTGATTTTAGTGCAAAACTCTCCTAAAAGAATTGACATGCGGGAACTTCATCATTAAACTATTTGGTGCTGAGACCTATAGGTATCTTAAGGAGTATTGATTGAAAGAGTTAAGAATAGCCAAGAAAACTGATATGTGTATGTTGTATATATCTCCTCTCCCTTTGTTCTTTTAGTGTAATTCATAACCTTTCTACAGGTCTCCTGTAAGCAACTTACAGATTCGTTATGATCAATCTGGAAATAGCAGTGTAGAACATTTGCCTCCAACACCATCTACTATAGAACAACTTCTGGAGAGGCAGTGGAGTGAGGGACAACAGTTCTTGCTGGAACAAGGGACTCCCAGTGACAGTAAGTTTTTCATCCTGTCCTGATTAATTTTTTGATTGCTGTTAACAATACACATTGATGGCCTTACTATGTAATCTAATATCCATCAGAAAAGTATTATTGATGTTTGTAAATTTTTATTTGAAAGATGATCATCATTCCTGGAATGTACCCATATGTTAAAATGTGATTCTAATCATCTGTTTCATTCCTGGTATGTAAAGACATGCCTAAAACGTTAGTCATTTACTTTAATTTTGCTGCAGAATTATTCTGAAGTGGGAGGATGGTGATAAGAAAGAATTTGATAATGAAAGATGAGATCATAAATTTATTTTGAAAAGATGTAATTAAAGCTTGTCTGAATCTTCAATGACTAGTGATATTCTGATTACATATGCATATAAATCCATTAAATATTTGAATTGTTTTAAAATCCTTTTACTATTTTACAAAAAGTTCCTTTAGTATATTTTCTTGATTACCGATCATGAGTGAAGTGCCATCTAGAGGTATGTATGCACGTGTATGTGTGTGTGTACTTTGTGTGTTTTTATGAATGGTATCCTGACAAAAATGCTAATTGTGAGGAAATTCATGCAGGGATAATCCTTTAAACATGATAGCTGGAGGACAGGTTTAGCTAAGTCTTATTGCATCTCATTTGGGCACACTGAGAGTTCCTTTGTATATTCTTGAAGAGGAGGGATAAAAAGCTAAATCCTTGGGAAATGACCAGATGTGCCTGCACTGCTATACTTGTGTCTGTACTAGGCCTAAAGGTCATGTTAAACAAATACAATTTAGAATTTTAAAAGCAGCTTTTATGATGCTGTAATGGCTAAACTGTCTTTATGTGCTAACTGAGGAAAGTTCCAAATTTTATCCAAAATTCAAATTTCAGAATAGAAGTGACCGAGGATGTGCTTTGTTTGCAGGAAGAGGGCAAGGGCTGCAGGAGCCTTAATGATCCCTGCTGGGTGCTCTTTAAATGGACATTGGAAACAGCTGGATTCTGTTGATTTAAATGCAATAAAAAGTTCTCATTGATTACAGAAATTCTGCGGGGGGGGGGTTTACATCAGCAATTAAAAAACACAAAATTGTCTTGAGGTTATAATGATTCATTAAACTTTATAATTCGGTGTATTTTCTTTTCTGGAACTATATTGTTACTATTTGTTAATAGAAGGGATATTTCTCCCAGCCTGTTTTTTTTAAAAATTTCCATTTCAAATTGAATAAAGTAGAAAACGTATGTACAATGTGTTCACAAACTTTGGTAGGGCAAATGATTGCCTGTGCTTCAAAGGACTGAAGCTTTGAACTGTTAAATATCTCCACAAGAAATTTAAAAAATTTAAAAAATTATGATGCTTAAGAATTTCACAATATTTTTGATACAACAATAAAGATACTGCTCTTTCCATAGTGGCATTGGCACTATACTTCCAGCAAAGGAGGAATTTTAGGCTATATATTTGTGGATGAACAGGATCTGGTGCACAGATCAGGTCTATCTGTCTTATCTAGAAATAATACATTAATTTAATTCTCATCATGGCTAATTTCAAGGAACATTTGAAATATTTTCTATTTCTTCAATATTTTATATAGACATAATTTACATTGCAAAGAAATATTCTCCACTAATTTATTAGCAAACAAATAATTACAATAATGTACCAATCTAATTGCATATACAGAATGATGCACAAACAATTTTTAGCTGCAACTTTCAGGGTTTTAAAATGTTTCTGTTTAGTTTTAGGCATGCTGAAATCTTTACACCAGCTTCAAGTTGAAAATCGCCACTTAGAAGAACAGATTAAAAATCTAACTGCTAAAAAGGAGCGCCTCCAGCTCTTAAATGCCCAGCTTTCAGTTCCTTTCCCAACAATAACAACCAACCCAAGTCCTTCTCATCAAATGCCTACATTTTCAGCACAGACTGGTAAGTAGAGAAAAGTAGGTCTCTCTTTTAAATTGAATTTTACAACAATTTCTAAAAGGCTTATAGCCTCTTACCTAAATAAATGATGAATGTTATCTCTCTGGGAAAAATAATGTTATTATTCCTCTTTTCTATAATATGTCTTCCAAAATGAATAAAGCCTGAGAACATTTTCAAAGAGAAAGGCACATACATGTTAGATATGTTTAAACTTTTGAGGATGACCAAAAGAGAAATTGACTTAAATTATCAGTTTATGTACCTTTATGATGTCAAAAATCATTCACGGGTAATGGGATTTCCTCCCTAAATATTATAAAAACTGAAGTTCAAATAACAGCTTTCTTTTTAACTTTGTCTTCCAGCTGTGATTGAATCCATTATCAGCAATAAAAATTGTGGACATAAATAGCTTGATTTATTAGTTTCAAAGTTTAGATTTTATTAAATATCCTCACATAATTTCTGCATCAAAAAGCATAAGACCTTATTAAAATGGTTTTTTTCAATTGTCACTCTAGCTGTTAGCTCTGATTCTCTAAACAGCAGCAAAAGCCCTAACCTGGGAAGCAGTTTTCTACCTGACAACTCCCTCCCTGTATTAAATCAGGTACTGTTTTTTAATTGCTTTTACATATCTCTCTAGTTAATACTAATTTTCTATTATTTTGCTGTTTTGTGAAGTTCGATACAGCTGAGTCTTTGTATTTTTATTAGGAAATACATTCCAGTGGACAAAGCACTAGCAGTTCCTCTGCTCTTTCCACTCCACCACCTGCTGGGCAGAGTCCAGCTCAGCAAGGCCCAGGAGTTGGAGGAGTTCAACAGGTCAATGGTGTGAAGGTGGGGGCACTTGCCAGTGGAATGCAAACTGTAACATCCAACATTCCCACAGTGGGTGGAATAATTGGAACTCTGCCAGGTAACCAGCTGGCAATCAATGGAATCGTTGGGGCTTTAAATGGAGTAATTCAGACTTCTGCTACAATATCACAGAATCCTTCTCCTCTAGCTCACACAGCTGTGCCACCAAATGCAGTGCATCCTCTGCCAACCACACTCAGTAACAGGTAAATCCTTTTGCCAAATAGATATGTAAATAGGTATATTTGGATATAATACTCTTAATGATGAAAGTATTTGCTTACAGGTTTTTGTCTCTCTTACGTCCATCCTGCATTACACAAGTAATTTACCAAAGTATGTTTGGATTTGGTGGCATATAGGTTCAATCAATCAATAAACAAATAAATAAATACATTCCGAAATGCATTCTCTACTCTTCCTTCCTATCTCATAGTTCGCACTTTACCTTAGAATGTTTATGGGAATACAAAATTAGTTATATATATGTGGGAAAAGAGAAAAGTCAGACTGTTTCCTGAAACAATTTAGCAATCTGGTCTCAATCCCAGCACGCATTTATGCTGTGCAAATTAAGCAGCATAAAGGCATAATAAATCAGTCTATAGTAGAAAATCAAAGAGGATGCTCCACAAAATGATGACCATCATCAAAAAATTCCTGTCTCATGTAGGTCCTAGGTTCTCAAATTTAAGTTTCCATGAAGGTAATCACTTCATCAGGCATCCAAGATCCAAATGGCTTAAAATTTTAGAGGGAAGACTAAACTGGATTCTTATAATACTGGAATGACACATTCTAAATGCCTAACCTAGTTTTCTTCCTACTTGCGTGCCAACAATAGAGTTGTATTAGTGCTTCCAAACTGCCAGTGACAAGTATGAGGCCTAGTCTGTTATCATAAGGTAGATTAAAGGCACTCTTGCTGTTGCCATCATCTACATTATCATCACCAAAATAGTCTTAAGACAAGGAGCATCTCAAATTGTAGCATTAAACCTTCAGAAAGTGCAATGGCATACAGAAGCAGTTGAGGTTCTATATCAATCTCTTATCGTTTTGGTACTGTCCTAGCCCAATTTCAATATCAGAATTAAGTTTCAGTTTATTTCAGCCTCACCCATTCTTTCCAAATCCTTGCTCAGAAATCCATAGCCTTCTTAAATTAATAGATAAAAATGGTTATTTGATGTGTGGCTCGTCTGAATATTGATGACTCTTTAGTCAAATCTTTTGATACCTTTGTCAAACACACCTCTAGTTATTCAGATGACTTCAATTTGAGATGCCACTATCCTCTACTGAAGTTTAAAATTAGTATGCTTGATAGAGAGTGGTTATTGCCTCAAAAGTATGAATTTTTCATTTAGTTTATTTAAGAAAAATTGTTAATCTTTTTAAGGTAATAGGAGGAACTTGTCTTCTAGGTAAGACATATAATCCAGCAATGCTGATAGTAAATTCAGTTTGGCTAACTGAATTAATAAGAATCAGCAAATACTTAGAAGACAAGTAGGACGCCCAAGCCTCCAGGAAGCAGTTATTCCATTTCCATAAATTGTGTACACTGAAATAAATGTTTACCATTTTACTTTATCTTCAGCTGTTTTATTTCAGAGCATAACATAGAGTCACCTTTACAAGTAGAGCAGCCATATAAATTAATAAAATAAAACTAATCACAACTATCCTATGATATTTGTACCAACTTGGGCTTTATTCCTATCATTCAAGATTTCATACCACTCAAAGCTGCTTCACTGGTCAACAATCTTCAAAGCTACTTTGGAAAGGGAAATGGAAACTCAATTTTAAGATTGATGTAAAAATGTAGGTTTTCCATACATAATCAACATTCATTGTTTGGCTAGTGGCCAGGTTGATGCTTTGTGTATATAAAATTTATGACTCCCCATGTTTTGCATCACATAAATAACTTAGGTACAACAGGCAGCATTGCTAATGTTTGATTTCATCAGTTGCTTTGGCATACAGTGTTCCCTTCAATTACTCCCATTTGCTCTTAATATTAGTTTTGCCAGATGGCTCATAAAATATTAGATTTGTTAGTGTCCTTCATAGGAAAAGCTAAATATCAAGTTTCTATTGTATTTAATGATACAGTGTTTATATAGAGCCAATGGTTAAATCATACAAAAATTGAGACCTGAAAAAAATTAATTTTCCAGAAAAAGTGGTGAAAAGTCCATAGTGATTGAGCGAAAGGAAATATGGAACTCCAAATACTGAATGAGGAATTCTAGAATGAAATAGTTAAAATGTTTGCAGTGGATTACAAAATTGTCCATTGAAATAAAGAATGTCTGAAACTTAGAAATGGCAGAGAATAACAGATTTTTAATGCTTAATTTGAAAATATTCTATATTGACCCTGGTATTATTAAATGTATATTTTAGTTTTGGCAAATGTGCTGTTTTTTTATATGCAGGTATGCATGACTGCATATACGACTGGTTGCTTTACGATTGGTTGAAGTTACAACGGACTTTAAAATGCTACTTACAATCCATCCTCAAAGTTCCTGATTACTGGCACCACATTCCCACCCCCACCCCCCAGACACATGATTGCATCTTGAGCCTTGCAACTGGCTCATATTTACAACTCGCTGCACCATTCTGCGATCTCATGACCACAATTTGCAACATATTTTGCCATTTTCCAGCAGAAGTTTGAATGCCCATTCGACATGCTGGATTCACTTAATGACCACATGGTTTGCTTAACAACTGTGGTGATTATCTTTACAACTGTCATAAAAAGTTCATAAAACCAAGTCTGGTCAGCCATGCCTCAACATACAACCATAAAGATTTATGACTGAAATTCTGTACTCCAGTATGGTCATAAATTGAGGACTAGTAGTTTTCCTGCAGTACAGGAATTTAAAAATTTCCTATATTTTTAAAATATGTAAAGAGGCATTTGTGGCTCTCATCCTTGCTTCTTCAGCATAGCTCAATATGCCACTGAAAATGTGGATGAGATTTTCAATATTTGTACGATTAAATACACCAGTTATTTTGTTAGCATATCAGTGATATTAAGTACTTTGCTAGTTCAGTTGTACTTATTTTCTAATGTTACATCAGTAAATGTTGTATAAGTAAACTTTTAAAATAAAAATTGAGTATATGCTTAGAGAAATACATGATCAGCCTAGGCACATAAATCTGTATATATTTTAGTTTTAAATGGTTTAGTTTTTCAGAAAGTAGGGTATAGAAATGATTCAAGCATGTTTGCTCAGTAAAATGCACTTTGCTATTTCATAGAACCTCTGGACTTGGATTTCTTCCTGACCAGCAGAGACAACTGTTGCTGCATCAACAACAGCAGCAATTTCACCACTTACTAAATACTCAACAATTCACATCAGTAAGCGTTTCTATTTTATCATTATATTTTCAATGTTCAGGAATGAGTGTTGATGCTTAGATATTACAGCCTGTCTCTGAATGTTCATGGATGAGCCAGAGATCTGCAATTTAAAAAAAAACAGGAAAGAATGGGATTAAAAAAACATAGGCCTTATGACCACCTCAAAAGATTTGGCATGTCTTCACTTATTACATCAAAAAATAAAAGAGCAATAAGAGAATGTACACATTATTAACTGGAGAGCCAGTTTGCTCTAGTGACTAGGGCACCAGGCTATAAAGTGGGAGACCACAAGTTCAAGTCCTGCCTTAGCCATGAAAGCCAACAGGGTAACTTTTGGCCAGTCACTCTCTCAGCCCAATAATAACTTATAGAGTTGTTGTTGTAGTAGGAAAAATAAGAGGAAGAAGATATGTTTGATATGTTCACTGCCTTGAGTTATTTGTAAAAACAATAAATTCAGGATATAAATAAATAAATTTATATATCATTGTGATTTCTGATCCACGCATCTGGATGATCTGCCTGCACAGAGTCCCATTCAGACCTGTCTAGGACTTTCAGACTTGTTTGATTGGAGGCCCCTAGACATGTTCCCACTGATTCCCTTCAATCTATTTTCTGTCATCGCAACTTTAACATTTTTGTTCTTCTGCTTTACTGAAAGCATTTCATTCCTTATTTTTTTATTTTTAAAAAATCTTTTTAGCATTTCTTCAAAAATCCTTAGAATTTTTCATCAGGACATGTTTTTTCCTCTCACAGATATCCACCATGAGCCTTATGACTATAAGACTATTTCACAAGTGCTGGTGTTTATGAGAGCAAATAGGCATGAATTGGACTTTTTTGCCTTGATGAAATAGACTTAACAGAATAACAGAGTTGGAAGGGACCTTGGAGGTCTTCTAGTCCAACCCCCTGCCTAGGCAGGAAACCCTACACCACTTCAGACAAACGGTTATCCAATATCTTCTTAAAAACTTCCAGTGTTGGAGCATTCACAACTTCTGGAGGCAAGTTCCATTGATAAATTGTTTTAACTGTCAGGAAATTTCTGCTTAGTTCTAGGTTGCTTCTCTCCTTGATTAATTTCTATCCATTGCTTCTTGTCCTGCCCTCAGGTGCTTTGGAGAATAGCTTGACTCCCTCTTCTTTGTGGCAACCCATGAGATATTGGAACACTGCTATAATGTCACCCCTAGTCCTTCTTTTTGGGTGTGTAT
>QLTV01001474.1:784931-798605 GCA_003457575.1 Thermophis baileyi
TTTGTCAAAGAATGCAATAAGATTAGTCTGGCATGATCTGTTTTTGACAAACCCATGTTGGCTTTTGGTTATTACTTTGTTTGCTTCTAGGTGTTCGCTGATTCGTTTGTTGATTATCTTTTCCAGAATCTTCCTTGGTATTGAGGTCAGGCTGATAGGTCTGTAGTTTCCTGGATCTATTTGTTTTCCTTTTTTGAAGATGGGAACTACATCAGCTCTTTTCCAGTCCTCTGGCAGTTACCCGGTGCTCCAGGATCTTTGAAAGATATAGTTAAGTGGTTCTGAGATCTCGCCTGCCAGTTCCTTCAGAAACTTGGGGTGTAATCCATCTGGCCCTGGTGATTTGAACTCGTCTAGGGTAGACAGGTGCTCACTTACCATTTTCTTCCCTATTTTAACTTGTGTTTCTAATCTGTTTTTTCTGGTGCTGTTTTTGATAGGTTGGACTGTTTTTTCCCTTTGTGTAAAGACAGATGCAAAAAATGAGTTAAGTAGTTCTGCTTTCTCCCTGTTGCTTGTCACCTTCTTGCCACTTTCTCCCAGCAATGGACCAATTGTTTCCTTGACTTTTTTCTTGTTTTTAACATGTTGGAAGAAACTTTTTTGGTTATTTTTTACTTTTGTCGCAAGCTTTTGTTCGTTGTAAACCTTAGCTTTCCTCACATCATCTTTGCAGGCTCAGGCTATTTGCCGATATTCATGCTGATATGCGGATGCCTTAGTTATGTGTCCCTCTTTCCACTTTTTATACTTGTCCTTTTTGTGTTTCAATTTGTCAGAGAGTTCTTTATGCAGCCATGCTGGTTTCTTTTGAGAGCTGTTATTTTTCTTCTTCATTGGTATTGTGCTAGACTGGGCTTTTATAATCTCACTTCTCAAAATTTCCCAAACTTCTTGAGTTGTTTTCCCCTTGAGGATTCTCATCCATGGAATCCTTCCCAAGCTCTCTCTAAGTTTATTGAAATTAGCTCTCTTAAAGTCCAAGACTCTAGTTTGACTTTGTTCTACTTTAACACCTTCTATCAGTTCATCTCTGTTAGTGAGAATTAAGTCCAATATGGCTGATCCCCTTGTTCCCTTCTCTACTTTTTGGGAAACAAAGTTGTGTGCTAGGTTTGTTAGGAACCTGTTGGATCTTCCACTTGGTGCAGAGTTTGTCTCCCAGTTGATGTCAGGGTAGTTAAAATCCCCCATTACTATTGTGATGTGCTTCCTACATATCTTAGTTAGCTGACTAGCAAAAAGTTCATCTATTTCCATTATCTCTTTCATGCATTTACTAAGTAGTCTTGTTGTCTCCCAAGTTGCCTGGTGATCATCTCATTTTTCCAAAGGTTGATTGAACTCTTCACAATCTGGAGGGATTACTCAGATCTCTATTGCACCACCATCAACATATCTCATTAAAAATTCAGAACTTTTTCAGTGGTTTCAGATTTCAATCAGGGCAATAGGAAAAAGCTTTTGTTTCCTGCCTTCTTTAATTATCCTTCTATTGTTCCTGCTGTTGCTGAATTTAATTTATACTGTCTAGTCCTTACCAATTTTTGTTCAAGCCCATTTGATCTCAGAAACATATATTTAGGTCCCTCTAAAAACCTACTTTTGCAGAACTGTACTCCTACCCATTGGGATAGTCAAAACCAAAATTTTCCCTTATTGGGAAAAATCATTTAACTCAAACCTGATCACCTCATGCCTATTCTGTTTCTGAAGGACATATCTCTCCAAATTCTTTGGCTTCATGCTTTCCCACTCTTCTATGACATATAATTTCTTACCAGGTTTTTCATAATCGCAATTATTGCATCTGTATTTCCTGGAATAGTTCAAGATGTACTAAGGCAAAACTTTGCATGTATTGACTAACTCCATATTCTTATCAAATTCCATCACCTCATATTTGTAGATTTTTAACATATATAGCTTTTACATGTGTTGCATTCTCATTCTCAGAACTTTCCTCCTCAGTGATGTTCCTTCAAGATAGATCTCACATCTGAATTTAAGTTGGTGTGATTTCGTGTCCAGCACTATCTTACTCTAGACAGAGAAACTTGCATCTGCTGAAGTCATTTGGTCACATTTTTGGTCCACTGTCATTGATGAGATGACATCATGTTGATTCATTCCCTATCAGAGCTCATGCCAATCTTTTTCAACTTGGTGATTATCCCTCCTTAATCTAGATCTTAGAAGCCACCTCACTGGAATACTTTTGAAAATGTATTTAGATTCTTAGCATTCCCAGTAAGTGCCTTCAGGGAAGAGCCATTACCCGTTTTGTCTAAAAAGAGAGAATTTTGGAGATTTCCCTATCTTTCCATTGTGTATCCTTGTGAACACTGTTGTCCTCAAGAAACGAAGTGAAATACCACTAAAAATAGTGCAGATGTTGCCTTAAAATATGGCAGCTGCCATTTTGACCAATTTTAATTTTTGAATCTTGGCTGCGGAGGATGATGTTGTATATAATGTGTAACAGATTGAATTAATGTTTTGCTGGGTGTCTGATCCTTCCCCATGCAAATGTGATAGAAAACTAACTACAATTTTCCTATAGAAAGGACTTCATGATCAAGAAAATACATCATATTACATTTTGAATTCACCAAGTTTACTGAATCTTGCCCAATTGTTCATTTCTTGGTCTAAATCAGGAGAAACCTGTTACCCAGTGCATGTTTCTAAAGGACAAATTTCATCATCCCGAATTACTGGGTATGCTAGCTAGTTGGGTAACTAAAGTTGGGAAATACATTTCAGTAAACGTTGAATGGCCACACCACTCATTTTCTAAATCTTGAATCCAAAAAGGACGAATATGTGCAAAGAAAAATCATTTGCATTGTTCAGAATTTCTCTAAAGAGGAGGATAGACACACCCACGTCTTTGAGAGTGTCTATAGAGATACTCAATCATTCAGGTTGTGGTTGTCCCAAAGGTGCTTTTCCAAAAGGCAACTGGACTTCCTTTCTTTTTTTTTTCCCCTTCGAAAATGTTTCACTTCTCACCCAGGAAGCGTCTTCAGTTCTGAAGAACGAACTGAACTGCCTTTTGGAAAAAACACTTTTGGGACACCTCTCTTTGAGAAGCTATTAGAACTATAATTCCTCAGTAAGATCTTCTCAGAATGGTTCTCCAAAAACAGAAGTTTGCTTATACCTTATCTCACCAGTATTTTGATTTTTAACATAGCATATTCATCAGTTGTAATTTGAATGTTTGCATTGGTTATGTCACTAGAAGACAGCTGACATAATCTTTCTTGCCCTGCCCTTTCAACTTTTTCTCTTTTTGTTTTATAGTTCACAGGATGAGTGAGAGGTTTGCCGCTTGTTTTCATTCCCTTTTTTGTAGCTGTTACATTTGTTCTCTCATACGTGTCTGCTTAGAATGAGATTTTGTTCTTACAATAACCTTGTAAGAGATTATGATTTGGGGCCAGTGAACTTCTTAGTTGGTCATGGATTTGAATCTGAATATTCTGTATCCAAGCTCTGCCATGTATAATATCTGATTAGGCATGGAATCCTTCTGCAATGAGGAGCTTTCAGAAGAATATTTTTAGCTTTCTTCCCTGGAATGAAATAATATTGTCACTTTTTTGTACTCCAAACTATAAAAAATGATTCCTCAGGATACAATGAGAGAGCTGTAAATCCTGGCTGAGTGAGAACCATTTGGAAGTTTAGTTTTCATCCGTTTAATTACTTGCATGAAAAATATAGTAATCTATAAGGTAATAACTACAATGTGCCTCCACTATTGTACTAAAGGAACAGCATCAGGCTCTTCTGTATCAACTAGTGCAACAACATCAACCTGAAGTACAGCAACTGCAGCTTTCAGGAGCCACACAGATTCCCATTAATAACTTGCTGGCAGTCTCTCAGGCATCTCCACTTCACACAGCTGCTACTAATCCATTCCTTGCAGTTCATGGGGATAATGCAGCTCCAAAAGTCTCTGTAAGTATATAGAGGTTGGGTTTTTAATAAAAAGACTTAAAAAGAAAAAAAAATATTCCTGTTTATAGGATAAGTGCAACTTAAAGCAACTGGCTCGTACTATCACAGCTATTTTGGTAGCTGGTCATTGAATGAACCAAGTAGCTCTAATTGTTCTATCTCTCTCTGGTAAAGCTGACAAAGTGAACTTCACTACAATGAAAATTAGCATAAAACTTTCCAAGTTCCTAATTATAGTTCAGTATTTTTGACCTCTAGGATATTGTAGGTCCTTCATCTTCACAAAGTAAAAAGAGCATCTATAGCAATGATGGCGAACCTTTTCGGCACCGAGTGCCAAAAAGGGAGCACGCGTGCACTCGTTGGGCCCTCAACCCGGAAGAGGAGCTGGCCAGGGGGCATGCGCGCACCGGCAAATGAACTTCTGGTAACTGGCGCGCATGCGCGCGTGACAATCAGCTGGCCGATATGCATGCTCACACAGGAAAACGGAAGACCAGCTCTTCCAGTTTCTGGCACTGCCGCACGCACGACAGCCAGCTGATCGTCGCGTGCGCATGCACACGGAAGAGGAACAAGAGACACCGCGCGTGCCAGGCGACATGGCTCCACGTGCCATTTCAGGCACGCGTGCCATAGGTTCGCCATCACGGATCTATAGTCACATTGTTGGTGATCTGTGCTAGGTTCATACCAATAGTTGCAACTTTGACCAGCAGCAAGTTTCTAAACATCACCCAAGCAGCTAGAATCTGGTCAGAAAGCTAAAATGCACATACATTCTATATTTTTAAAAAAGTTCATTTACTTCTCTGGTTTTAACCACTGGCAAGCGGCGTGGGAACTACTTTTTCTTCTAGTGGACAGTCTTAAAACCACATTAATTCTAGCACAATGTTCCATTGTATAAACTATCATTACATGCAGTGTGATTTGCATACGTTTAATGATACCAAATATGGTTTCAGTGAAAGGACCCACCTCTGGAATATCCAGTAAAACAATAGGATTGTGAGCATTAACTAAATATGCCTCACATATATGCATAAATGGTCAGGAATTTTGAATTGAAGAGTGGCTTGAAGGTAGTCTTGTATCTCAATTCTTTTTTTTCCTTAGCTACTAATCACTGTTCTGAAATAAGATCTGTCCAGTAATTACTTTTAAATTCTCTAATCAGCCAACAGTATTTACTGGACCGATATTTTAGTCAAAGTTAATTTAAGGAAGTGTGAGAATTAAGGATCGTACTTGTGTTGGTCAATCAAAAGTTTTAAAAGAGTTTTTTTGTTAAATTGTTTTGAATTTCCTATTATCGCACAGCTAAACATAATCAGTTTCACATTTGCTGCTTTTCTATTTCAATAATAGGCGAAATGAATGTAGAACTTTTTCTTGGCTATTCAGAACAGGATATGTCCCGAGCTTCTTTTTTAACATTATTTCCCATTTTGTATACCGCTAGTATGGCAAAAGCAGAAGCTGGCTGAATCGAGGAGCAGAATAAGAGGCTTCTAGCTTGAGATGGGGTGACCTCTCCACTCCCTCCCCAGGAGTGAGTGTACTCAATGCAGATAAAATTCCCTCTCACTCAACAGCAGGGAACAAAAAGCAAGGACCACATGCTGCTTTCTGTGCCCATTTGGACTTGCAAAAGAGGCTAAGCAGTCAGAAAAGAGAACAATTAGCAGATGGAGATTTATCTTGGCAGCAGCTTTAGAGGCCAAGCATGCCTCAATTCAAAGTATCAGTTGTAGTATTGCTTCTGAGCCTTAGAAAGTATTGCCAGATATGGGTACATGGGTGGGACTAAACAAGCTCAATCCTTTAAAATTTCTTTGCTGTGCAGATATATTCTGCCTAGCTGTATACATTGTTTATTACAAAAACACTGGCAATTTTAGCAGTTGTAAAACAGTGTATTTCTTTTTTTTTACCTCCAGAGGCTTAGTGATAAAAGTGGATCCCTTGCACCGGAAAAAAATTAACACTTGGAAGTGTATGTAAAATTGCAAATCCTGCTGATAGCACTTCATCTGGCTGTGAGTTGCACTCTCTCTCTGCAGGTATGATGAGACACATCAATGAGCTAACTGCACACTGGAAAAGTGAATCTACCTGAAGATGTTTATTGTAAAATTTGACCTTGTTGCTTTGTGTTGCACTGAAACTGAACTGTTTCCATCAAATTGCCTGGAAGCTTGGATTTCAGATTAGAGCACTGTCAGTTCAGTCAACTGATGGGAATTCAGTTGCTGATGTTACACAAACAGTGTGTAAAATGCTAAACAGTGCTAAAAATCAGACATTTAGTTCCATTACTTCTTTGAAGAAAGCAAAGAAAATATGAAATTTTTGCCAATGACATGGTGGTTTGTCATCAGTGTTTTAGAAGCACCATTTTTTCTTCAGAAAAGAACCAGGTTTTAAGTCATTTATTTTGTCTTACTAGTTTTTAAAATGTTTTGCTAGAATGAAAACATTTAAGAAATGACACGTAATATTTAATTTTGAGATGTATTTTTCAAGATCACTGGAAAAACATCTGTTGAAAGTCATAGAACTCTTACCAGATGAGAAAGGTAACTCCTGTTCTGGTAGTATTTAATGTAACCCAAGTGCCTGTTGCTTCCCTCTGTTGGGTTAGGGATGGCTTTAGACAGCTGGGCATGCACTAAAATGAGATAAAAAAGCCGCAAGCATATTCAACTTTGCACCAGCAGCCTTCCTTTCTGATCTGCCTTTACTAGAAGTGTTTGTCACTATCGATAGCTCAGGCAAATCGTTACCTGGGTTGCTTTCCACTAATAAATTACCAAAAAAAAAAAGGGGGGGGGAGGGGGTTCCCATTGCTGTGAAATGTTAATGAGTGAAAGAGACCTTGAAGAGTTAATTTCATGGTATGACTATGCAGTAAAACAGGAAATAGTTTTAATTTGAGAGTTAATAACCACTAATTTGAGTCTGTGTGAGTTATTAGTGGAAAATACTCAAGTATACTTAGACCTTCACTGTGTACTTAATTGGAAGAACCTATTGTTTCTGCAATATTGTTCGGTTAAACATTGCACAGTTCTTACCTCATTTCTGTAAATAAGTTTTTGTGACTGTTTTGTATTGTGAAGAATTCATAAAACGTGGATATTTTGATTTGTAAAATTTCTAACTGGTAGTTTTAATTGAAAGGTAAGAATAATTTATTTTTATATATTAATGGCAAGTTTTCAAGTCACAAATCACTTTTGTAGATAAATTTACTAAAGTAAATCAGTGTGGTTTAATTTATTTAAACCACTTGTTTAATATTCTGTAATAATTTGTATAAATGTTGTTTTGCCTAGATGTAAAATTGCCAATTTATATAAAGATATGTACAAAGCTTTGGTTAATAAATTTTAATATTGTTTATGGCTGTAAATTGCAATACATGATACAGACTTCATCAGATGAATGCATTAGTTACTGTGTCTAAGCCAAGTCCTATTACAAGCATGCTTTTAATGCATACTGAGAGATGTTCAAATCATGGTGTTTTAAATGGAATTTAAACAGGCCTATTCTAATGTGGATACTCTAACAAAAATATATAGCCAGAATGGAAACTCCAGTTCCTGCTGCAGCAGAAAGTGCCTTGACATGAAAAAGTTATCTTTCTTGAGAAAAAGGTCATTTTACCATGTTTGATATCCTTTCACCCAATAGAAAAAATTGTGTATTGGTTATAAGGAAAAATGTGCTGCCACACACCACCATATCACCACAAAGAAAACAGGCACAATTGGCTTCTTAAATTTTGAGAGAGAAACAAGGTTTTAGCACTTTAAAAAAAAGATTGACATCCTCATCTTACCATGGCTTTCGTATGAAATGTGTAGATTTTTTAGGCTGAAAGCAATAGTTTTCTCCCTTACATATTTCCCAATCCTCCCTGCAAGGCTGAAAATTTGAGGATTCTTCTGGTATAGTGGAAAATTATTCTTATTTGGAATGAAGACTTGCCTTCATCATTAGCACCAGCCACCAGCAGACAGAGCTTGGACTATACAAATGCAAATATTTTTTCTTTTTTACTCATATTTCACAACTGGAATATATATTTTAAGTTGTGGCTGCTTCTCTATATAGAATGTAGGAATGCCTGAAATGTCACACATAGTCTGACATCTAATGGATTTAGGTTAATATACCTGCCATGGGGGGGGGGGGTGGAATCCACTTTTGATGAATTTACTGACGAGGACTGATCATTCTTTTGTTCTTCAACTGAGGTTTCCAACTGTTGATTTTTTTAAAGTTAGTTATTTCTCAATTATTAATGCTGTCCAGCTGTGCTCTGTGTAGAAAGAAAGATGGGCAACTTTGCCCACCTGAAGCTGACTTACAGGTTTGAGGCAGCAAGGTCGGTTATGGGGGCTGCAGTCAAGGATTAACTGGAGGACCAACTGTTATAATGTAAATTTGCTATATTGAACAGTATGGTCTGAAGATAAATATTAATAGGATCCACAGTGAAGGCAAATAGAATGAAATTAGAAATTCAGTTCCCATTTGTTGGTTCTCCATAAATCTCCAAAGCAGCAGTAGCAATAGCATTTAGACTTATATACTGCTTCACAGTGCTTTACAGCCCTCTCTAAGCGATCTACAGAGTCAGTATATTGTCCCCAACAATCTGGGTCCCCATTTTACCGACCTCGGAAGAATGGAAGGATGAGTCAACCTTGAGCCGGTCAGGAACGAAGGAATCAAACTCCTGGCAATGTGAGCAGTTAGCCTGCAATATTGTATTCCAACAACTGCGCTATCATGCTCTGGGATACACAAAATTTGTTGACTAGGAATGGAACTTTTGTGGAATGTTCTATTTCAGAATTGACTAAATTTTTCACTTCCCTACCTCTGCATGTTCCATTGGAATAGGATGAATGTAATGCCAATGTTATATGATAATAAAACAAAGTGTAATATTCTTAGGGAATGAGTGGTTATTAACTAAAACTGAAATGTAAGATACTTAGAAGACGCAATGTTTCCCATCCTGCAATATGACTTTATATTAAAAGATATTTGCTCAGTTTCAATATGTATTCCAAATGACATTTCTTAAATACCAGTTATCATAGTGGCAAAAAACCCTGTACAAAAATACATTGACTCTATTAAAACATATTTCAAATTGAAGGTGTAAAATTTACAGATTTTTACTAAGGCACATGACATACTGAAATACTGAGGTACAAAAATACAAGTCACTGCATATGATGTTTAATGTATCTCATTTTGATGAATAATATTCTTCAAAATGTTCAGCTTTTGGCCATTTTTTTCTTTTGTATAAGTTCAACCAACAGTTTGTATCTAGTCATACATTCTTCCTGTAGAAAAAGAAGAAAACATGGAGTATGAATGTGTAATATTCATTTTTAAAAGCATTATAGACAATTTACAGTAGGCAGGACATTTTCTGAATTTATGGGGGAAAAGTCGTATGTATTATTACCACAATCTCTTATGTTGTACACAGCTAGTCCTCAACTAACAGTCACCTAACAGCCATTTGAAGTTATGGTGCCCCTTCCTCCCAAAAGCTACTCACACTCTGGCCTAATGTTATGGCTGCTGAAATATCCCCACATTCATTCACCCTTACTACTGACTGCAGGGATGCTGCAGCACTCCCTGCCTATCTTCCTCCTGCCTGCACTGGGTCCCTGTAAACATTTCCTCCCTCAATGGCTCCCCCTTGGCCTTTGACTTGATTTCCACCCTACCAAGCCCCATGTCCTCACTTTTTTAAGAGTTCTGAAGCCTTCCATAGTGATAGAACAGGTTACTTTGTCCCTCGGCTGCTTGGTTGTGCTCTATCTCTGGGCCACATGGTGGCAACCTGGAAATGGCCAGCATTTTGCTCCTGTCCACTTGTGGGTGAGGACAAAATGGTACACGAGATAAATTGTTCCATTTTGCTGCCTTATCAAGGTTGGACAGCACTGAAAAGTTTCTGAAAGCTGCAAAATCTTTCTGCAGCACACTGCAAAACCACGTTAAGGTAACAAAACAGTGGTTTGTCCACATGGCTACATGGCATCATTCTGGAAGCAGCATCCATATTTCCAGGTGCCAAATTGCATTCTGGTATTGTAAATATTGCTGCCACTTCTGGAATCATACCACATGGCCTTAAGATGAAGTGATCTATTCCAGCACTCTGGAAGACCTTGGAGCTCACCAAAAGGCAAGTGAGGAGGAGGGTGTTTGGCATAGTGGGGTGGGAATTAGGCCTAAGGCTTGGGGAGACCGGAGGGGCATGGGGAAAGACCTGTGGAAACCCAAGGAGCAGGAAGCAGGTGGGCCTGGGTCTATGTTAGGCCTACAAGGGCCTTTCCCACCTGAGGCACTCCAAGCTCCACTTGACCTGTAAGTTTGTTTAACAACTCCATTAGGGAGAGCAGGGATGGGAAGATCAAGTGAGACACTATTTAATGGCCATCACAACAAGAAGTCATAATGGACAAGCTCCATTACAGCTATATCTTGAGGACTATCTACATTCACTAGGCAGCTTCCAATATTAAATCTTCCTCCACTATTGAACTACTCAGCTACTGAAGATTTGCCATTCCAAGGACCCTGCAAATAACTGCATCCATTTCTAAATGTCCCAAAAGTGGGATCCTGACTTTGCCAGGCAAAGTATTCCATATGAGAACACTGCTAATGAGAAGGCTGTCTTGCAAGCCTCTGTGCACTCAAGCTCTTATGGGCCAGTACCTGCAGCATCCCTGGCTAATTCAGGTCGAGCTGGGAAATTCTATATGGATCAGACAGCTCCAAAGATAACATAGGGCAGGGGTGTCAAACTCAAGGCCCACGGGCCGGATCCAGCCCACAGGGTGCTTAGATCTGGCCTGCGGGGCCGTTCTGGAAACAGTGAAGGACTGGCCTGTGATGCCTCTGCCAGCGAAAACGGAGCTGTTTTTGCTGGCAGAGTGCTCAGGCCACCACAGGCCCCTGACACAAGTGACGTCAAGCTGGCCACACCCACCCTGGCCCCGGCCTCCCGAGGTCAAACACAACCTTGATGTGGCCCTCAATGAAATCGAATTTGACACCCCTGACAGGGTTTTTATACGTATTTCCCACCATCTTGAATTGGGCGTGGAATGGGCAACCAGTGCTGCCCTCAAAGAATAGACGTATCAGTTATTAAACCTGTTCAATCCATGGCAGCTCCAGACTCAGGTTGTCTTCAAGGGCTTTCCCATGTAAAATGAATTGCTGAAGTCTAACTGAGTTAATAAGAGTCTGATTCATTGCCAGTATTTCTATAATCAAGTAAGGTTGCCATTTTTAAGACTAGTGGGACCCAGCCAAAAATTCTCCTGGTGCTCTGGAGACCAGGACATTACATTACATACCTGCTTCTAGAGCAGTGCCATCAAAGTCAACAGCTGAACTGTCTATGGATCCATAAGGGTTTTGCACTAACAATGAATGTGTCTTGCTGGGATTCAGAAAGCATGTGCTTCAATCCATCCACTCCCTCCTACCTTCCAAGCATCAGTTCAAGATACTGGAATCTGTAGCACCCAAAAATTCTAAGCCTATTTTTCCAGCAGACATATTGATGGCTATAAGCCCCTGTTCACTGCATATAGAAACATATTTGTACAATTTTTTCTAATGTATATCTGCTGCTGCCCAGAATATATAATTAATATATTCTCAAAATTCACAAGCCTGACCAAGCAGTAAGCAGCTTTTTGCTTGTAACAGTTACAGTTCTACTATGCTTCAGGAAATAGTTTGAACAGAGTATAAAGTTCCATCTGCTTTATGCACCTCTAACAAAAGCAAATACTTCTAATATAGTTAAAAACAATGTACCTCTCACTAGAAAAATATTCAGCTTGATAGCCAAGACAGATGTACTATTTCAATCCCCCTTTCTAGCCATATCCTTTCCAACATTATCTTTCATATATCCGACAAGCAAAGACATAACTAATCAGTTCCTGTCAACCTGGTATTCATTATCTAGTACATTTGACAATTGCTTAATGGCTAATTGTGGTACAGCCACTAATATTAAGACTACTCTACTGAATAACATAAAACCCGGCAAAGGTTTTTACTTACTCCACAATTTTCCATCTTTGGCCATGCATACAAAACCTCTACAAAACCTGAAATTTTGTTAGGATTGCTTACCTCAAGATGCTCACCTTTAAATTACATTTACAATCATGTAATATTTCCATTAATAAACTATTTAATTAGTTGTTTGGACTGGTCTTTTGTTCTAGTTCCTTTATCGCCTTCCTTATCCATCATGCTTTGATAATTAAAAACATTAATTATCAGCAAGTTTGGGGGGGGGGAGAAAGAGAGACAGAACATCATACCACACTTCGCTTCCTACTATGTTACAGAGCCCCTGATTATGACATCGTACATGCAAACAAATTAACTACACTACTAACATGGGCAGCCTCCTGCCCCCACCCTCTTATCTTTCTTGGTGACCTCAATCTACCTCTTATTAATTGGACTCTAAACAAATGGACAAATGAACCTATATATGCAACCCTGTACAACGCTGTTACTAACCTGGGACTGGATCAACTAAGTGACCAACAACACTAGACTCAACAACTGCCTTGATCTCATTTTCTGCAACAGTACAAACACAATTTATGGGCTACAAATAAAAGAGCCCTTTTCCAACAGTGACCACAGCATGATTAACTTTTGTCTTAATATATGTCCTACAAAAATCAGCATAACGATGGAATACCCAAATATAACTTTAAAAAAGCCAACTATGATCTCATAGACACTGACCTCTCTTGATTGGCAAATTCTATTCACTGACTGTAATACTGCAGAAGACCATTATAACATCTTGCTTGTAGTCAAAAGAATCATCAAACTATACGTACCACTAATAACCCCCAAAACCAAGAAGGCTCCAATCAAAAAAAAAAAATCTCTGGTGAAAAAACAAAACTGGCTACGTAGCTAACTTTAAAAACCGCTACAAAAACTTATGCCACCAGATAAGGACTGGATGCACCAATTATCACATCAAACGAGGAAAACCTACGCACCAATTCCACTCGCGCCTTCTATAATTTTGTAAACAACCAATTTAAAGACTCAAAATCCATCCCACCGCTAAAAGGACCTAACAGTAATGACTGTAATGATGAAGCCATTAAAGCCAACCTTTTTAACACATTCTTCGGCTCAGTCTTTGTAAACAGCAATGGCTCATGCCCAATATTTCCTAGTCGTACCACAAATAATTACAACAATCTAACACAAATCGATTTCACAGAAGATAACGTTGCAAAAGCACTACTCAACCTTAAACCATCTCTATCTATTGGACCTAACGGACTATGTGCTTACTTCTTAAAAAAGCTTTCCTCTGCCTTAGCAGAACCTCTAAGCATAATCTTTGAAATATCTTTCAAGACCGGCTCCCTGCCCAACCTATGGTCACTAGCCACGGTCATCCCTATCTTCAAAAAAGGAGACCCCAGCCTAGTTCAAAAATTGCAGACCAATCTCTTTATGTTGCGTCACCTCCAAAGTCATTGAATCAATCATTAACCAATCCATTACCCTCCACTTAGAGACAAACAACCTCCTCTCCAACAAACAATTTTGTTTCAGGAAAAAATTAACCTGCAAATC
>QLTV01001474.1:799176-842579 GCA_003457575.1 Thermophis baileyi
CTGAAATTTTGGGCATAGAAAATTTAGAACTACGCCGCCTTCGGTCTGACCTAAGCGTAGCACACAAAATTATCTGCTACAATGTTCTACCTGTCAATGACTACTTCAGCTTCAACCTCAACAATACACGAGCACACAATAGATACAAACTTAAGGTAAACCGCTCCAAACTCGATTGCAGAAAATACGACTTCAGCAACAGAGTGATCAATGCCTGGAATGCACTACCTGACTCTGTGGTTTCTTCCCCAAATCCCCAAAACTTTAACCTTAGACTGTCTGCTGTCGACCTCACCCCATTCCTAAGAGGTCTGTAAGGGGCGCACATAAGCGCACCAACGTGCCTACCGTCCCTGTCCTAATGTTCCCATGTACTCAAAACCATCTCATGTATACATGTTTATACTTTTACTGTAATCTTATATATGCTTGACAAAATAAATAAAAATAAAAAATGAAATTTCCCACCTTTACTTGGTTATTTTCCTACTGAATATACTGCTTCACCTGCTACCTGACTTGTCTGGGAAAAATGAGTGAACAGAGCAAGCAATGTATCAATTAACTAATTGCAAGGTATCTGCTCCCATATGTGTCCACAAATTTTCAGTCAAAAATACACTGGAGAACTAAGTTTTGTTACAAAACATGGATTTTCTCAGTTATTTACAACCTACAATATAAATTGCACTCAAGCCTTGGAAAATCCTGCATTGAAAGTAGCAAGGAATGTAAATGGAAAGAAATTAATCACCACCCACAGGCAGTTTTCTAGCAACTGCTTGAAAACTGAAGAACATGCTCTCCTCCCTCAGATAAACCTTTTGATATAATAAAGGAGGCTATTCATTCATTTGAAGCCTCTTGTGAAACACTGGTCCTTTAAAACTTTGCTGGAACAGATTACATGACAGACTAGGAATACAATCAATATTTTCCAGGATTATGATTTCATGGTCTCACCGGTATCCTCTATATAAGACTATGCAACATTTACCGTATTTTTCAGAGTATAAGACGCACCTTCCCCCCCTCCCCCACTAAAACTGGGTGAAAATTTAGGTGCGTCTTATAGACTGAATACAGGAGTTTTTGGCCTCCCGAACCCTCTGTCCCAAGCCCTCTGCGCATCGCGTTTTTGCCCTCCCTGGCCCCCAGAAGCACTCTGCAGTGCTCCGCATGGCCCGTTTTCGCCAAAACCGGGCTTGTTTTTGGGCTCCCAAGCCCTCCACGCCTTGCGTTTTCGCCTTCCCCAGCCCCCAGAAGCACTCTGCAGGCCAAAAATGGGTGTGTTTTTGGTGAAAATGGGTGCATTTTTAGCAAAAACGGGACATGCGGAGCACTGCAGAGTGCTTCTGGGGGCCGTGGAGGGCGAAAACGCGACGCGCGGAGGCCAACAACTATTTTTTTCTTGTTTTCCTCCTGTAAATTTAGGTGCGTCTTATAGTCCAAAAAATACGGTATTTGGTGTTCTAAACAGAGTATCTAACTGCTTTCTGCATATTAAGTCAACACAGTTGAATTAGCTTCTATTATTCCTTCAGAGATAGGTGATAGAAAACATTAAAAGGGCAGGCTATTGTTTGTTACAAGCAAAAACCTTGTTTATCATTATCTTTAAAAATACTCTGTCAATTGCATTAAATTTAAGAGAGTTAATCTTCTAAAACTAAATTTACAAGAAAAATTAATACACCATTACCCAACTCCAAATCTATGGCTTCACCTTGCTTTTTCCTGGAACACACTTGGAAATCTTATCCCAACGTTCCAGCGTTCCCTTTGGATACTGTTGCAAAGCCAGCTCTAGAAGCTTCTGTTGATTCTGAGTCCACAAGTCATCTGAACTGCGACACCTCTCTTTTTTCCTAGCCTCATCATCGCTATATTCCTCTTGTTCTGCAGTATCAAAGTCCTTCTGGCGCTTCCCTCTACATTTGTCTTCTGTTGTCTCTTTTGTCCCTGGGAATATTGTTTCAGCAGCCTTCGGTATTGTTTTCCGCTTGCGATGTCGGGCTTCATTTAACCCAGTCTCTTGTTCATCTGTTGTGATCTTATTTATTGTTTCTGGATCATAATTGTACTTTGTTTTTTCCTCCTGGTCATCTTCTTCT
Source organism: Thermophis baileyi (assembly GCA_003457575.1). NCBI lineage: Eukaryota > Metazoa > Chordata > Lepidosauria > Squamata > Dipsadidae > Thermophis > Thermophis baileyi. The sequence continues at coordinate 801,291 of QLTV01001474.1, forward strand.
TTATCCCGTTGAGTGATTATAAGATCAGGTAAGTTAATATTGGCCTTGCTGGATCTTGAGCTTTGAGCCAATGTTTTCAACTCTGAGAATTTAATAGTACCTATTGAAAAATAGCACACATCAGATTAACATATAAGGAAGAAGATGAGGGGAACCAATATTCCAAACCGATTTTTGTTTAAAGTATGCTCCATGAGTGTGTTGAAGCAACCTTGAAAATATCTGACACCTGTATTCAAAAATCAGATTTGAAAAACATAATAGATTAAATCCAGACTTAGTCAAATATAAGTCTGATTCCATGCTAATAAAGTCAGGCTTTCATTTTTACTTGTATGTTTCCATGGTAGTCACACTTAGTTTAAACAATCCAGAAATAGCATCAATTAGGTACGATGTTAAGAGGTCTTCCGTTATATTCTGGCTCTTTTGTTAACATGCACTCCTCTATGCACTGATACACTGAAATGAATGAACTGCAGTGCTCCCATTGAAATGGAAGAATAATGCACTGCCACGGTGTTTAATCAATGGTACCCTTAGTTATTTTAATTCATCTTTTGGTTCTCTGGAACAGATGTCACATATTTTTGTTTTCTTTACACTGCTGACAATTTGAGGCAGAGTTTCACATTATCCACTTAATGAAGGCATATATGCATAGAAGCTCCTTTTCTGCCTGTTATTTGTTTTCAAAAGAAGCAGCCAGTATGCTTAGTAATGGCTTAGTAATACCTAGGACCACCTTTTGTCCACCACTACTCTAGCCAATACGGATATTTACTCTCTGGCCTCTACAATCTTTTAAGTAGGACTCAGAAGTTCTGGAGGTTGCCACTTTCCCATGACTGTGGAGGAGAACTCCACAACCACCTAAAAGCTTTGGGTTTTTTTAAATGAATTACTAAAAATGATACTATGACAAATATTAAATACTTAAGAGGCAAGCAGTCATTGCCTATAATTCATTTTAACTATAACTGAAACAAAATTAAATATAGGTTTGATCCTCAATTCACCAGATTTTGGAGGATTATCTGGTACTCCAGTCAAAGGCCAAGTGTAACCTTCACACAAGAAAAAGAATCATCTTCCAGGTATAGAAGAACCTCTACCTTCTTTCTCTCCAAATATGTTAATTTGATTTTCTGCTGTGGAGAATTCCTAATCCTGATAACAAAGACAAGGAAGCTTCAGTGGTTATAAAACACTATAAAATGAAAAGCATGTTTTTACCTATCTGCCATTGGTTGAGACCTATGAACATTCAAGATTGCATCAATGAAAGACTAGATTCTGTGGTTCTTGTTCCTAAAATTCCTGGCTAGGAAAGTTCAACTCCAGGTATCCCAGATTTGGGAAGGCAACTCTCCCTGATTTACAGCACAATAGGTGGGCAGAGTGCCAAGAAATTGAGGCCCATTATATTTTATTTTATTTTACAAAGAACACTGAATTAAGATATTAGCTGAAGACATACTCTTCAGTATATCTACAGTATATGCTTAGCCACAGAAGTGGAAACAATTGAAAGATTATGTGTTGCAACTCTGTTTTGGAGGATTGCACAGAGCCATCAGGAGAATTTGGGAATCATTTTTAAATGCTGTTTTGGGAGTAAGAATGGGAATAAGAAGTCTTTGGGAAATTATCATCCCTACCCTTACCTCCATAATCTTCCTAAAACGTCCCTATTTGGAAGTGGATTTTGGTATTGAATTAAATTCTTAAATTTCTAAACCCATCCTCCGAGGACAAAACTGCCATGAAAATAGTGATTTCAGTTTGTTTTTGGGTGGCACATTGTTGCTAGAACAGGTAACAGCAGGCAGCATCTAGGAGGCAAACTAGTTCCATCTCCATGCTTATTTCTAAATGAGCTTCTACTTATGGAGCCACCAAAATGTTGGCCATTTGACCATTAAAATTTTGCCAATCTTGAAGAGCTACAATACAGCCTGTGCATTATAGCATCCTAAATTTGTTCTTCAACAAAGTCACCTCTACAAATTAATATACAACCCAAAGGGAGGAGAGGCATGCAACTGAAAATTCATGAGGAATGAAGAGAGAAATAATCTTTAAAGGCAAGTAAATATATTTTCTTTAACCATTGTGAGATACATAATGTAGGTACATTAGACATTACCTGGAGCACTTGAAACTGAATCTTTAATCTGCTTGGCTTTCATTGTAACCTGTTTAGGAGGAAAGAGAAGTCATTTGATTTTCAATGGTTTTGGTAAGAGGGCTTAAAAGATGTTTTAAAAAAGGATCAATCTAGTTCCATTTGAAAACTATCAGTAACAGGCATCCATGGTGAGGGGACAAATGATCAAATGTGTGTCATGACATAAACTGTTCCTTTTGCACTTGCATTGTGATACTCATGTCAACATACTTTCAGACTTGGATGATTGATGTCACCCTTGTAAAATAATCCAGACAAGAAGCACACCCAGAAGTAGACCTCTACCTTTATTATGAGATTACATTAAAACAACATCTCTCCACCGTCACTTTTATGGTCAAGAAAGTCCTTTCTGAAATGTTTATCACTACTTCATTCTTTCACCAGTGAACTCAGCTGCCTTTTATTTATTTCCAGTCTGCAGTTCCTCCTCCTATCTCCCAAGTTCATTCCCACATACCATTACAAACATTGTACCGGTATATTGAATTTGATGGATCCTTGTACATTAAGGAGACATACACTTGCGGCTAACAACTCTAAAAACCCAAAATGTAATTGAAATGCTTCAGGAAAGATCTGAAATCAGCCCTTGATAGTTTTTAAATAGTATTATCATTGGTCTAGAACTAAATAGCCATCCTGTGAATTGAACTGTTTATTCATAAAGTTTGAAATGCAGCCCCCCAAGATTTGAATCCACCCAGTTTCTGATTTCTTACAATTTCTGCAACGGAAGTGAGGAAATTGGTTTTTCAGATGATGCCTTTGTATCCATGAGATGGATCTGCTGGGGTTGATAGGAATTGGTGTCCAATAGTAATTGGAACATCACAGTTCTAGACAATAAATTGACAGATTATTCTTTGTCCTAATACACTTTTTGATTAGTGAATCTCTCTAGCCAGCATGCTATTGGGAGAATTCTGGGAGTCAAAGTCCATACATCTTAAAATTGTCAAGTTTGAAAAATACTGTTCTTCATATTTCTATACATACCCAGAGAGAGAGAGATCAGCACAGAAGAAACAGCTCTCGTCCATCATTTGTAAGGTCACTCTATTAGAAAATAGAGTCCAGAATGTTCTCCCCTATCGTCACTCCAATTGTAAAGCATTTCCTGTCTCTAACATAGCATCCAACAGCAATGTTACACTGTCTAAAACTATTGTCAAGCAGCTGATATAATATGAGGACCAGATTGCTCCGGCTTAAAACTCTTCTTGTGCCTTGGAGTCTTGGCTCATTCGCTGAATTAGAAGTTCTGGAATCCATCATCACTATTCACTCAGCCTGGGACTGAAGAGAGTTCAGCAATAGTTATAAAACACAGATAGAGCACATGGGCAGGGGAAGTCTAGTGAGTTTGGCATGTGAGTACAGAATTGAACTTGAGCCTCACAAACAGATGGTTTAGTGGTTTGGTCTGATGGATTATGATGTAGACTCAAAGAACCACTCAGCCATGAAACTCCAGTCACTCTTTTTTTAGCCTTTGAAGGTTGTCATAAGAATAAAATTAATGCAGGGTAGGTGGGAAGGGGAGGAAAAAAGTAAATATATTTCCTTGCAATAGATCAATAAACTACATTACATCAGATCTTCTCATATGTTCAAGATAAGCTTACATTTTCACTTGTCCTATTCCTGACACAATCCAGGTCAAGACTCTAAACTTGTATTTCAAAAAAGAAAACAACACTTATCATTTGCAAGCCATAGTATCCTGCATTGGGTCCTTTTTTAAAATGACAGATGTATCTTTAAGTTACTCTGCTTTTCTTCAATACAATCAATATATCCATCTCTCTTTAGGGATCCCTTGGCTAAGAAAAACTCCCTGAAGTCATGAAGTAATCCATCTAAGTATGTTTAATATAAATCCTGGACTGCTTGAATGTTAACACCTCCCCTCATGTTAAATAACCACAAAAACTAACTGATAATGTTTTTCGCCCTGTAACCCTCAAACTCAATGAGAGATAGGGGTTTTTCAAGCTCCTCTGTGAAAATGGGACACTATAATAACTGCACCCGCTTTGGCTTGGAGCAGCAGGTACCAGCTAATTAGAAAAATGTGTTTCTGTCTATCCACCTGGGTATTTTTTTATGGCTTACTTGGGCCTTTTCCACACAGAAAGCAAATCCCGCATCCGTCTGCTATTGCAACCTGAATACAAGAGATTAGTGACAACAGAGACTACAGAATCAGTTTACCTCCTCCCAGGCGAGTAAATGATATTATTTCATGAGGATGGAATTCTTTGCTGTCACTTCTGAAAACCTGCAGTTAATAACCATATAAAAATCTATGTTTTTTTGCAGACTGGTCTATTTTATTTTCACAATTTTTATTCCCTTTTAAGTTTCTAAAAATAATGACCTGGATCCAGAAACCCATTCCTATATTCATAAAGAACCTCCATCCCACTTTACTTTCAGCAGCAGTTGTGTGCCTCTATTCCAGAAGAGCCTACAACCTTTACTGCCTAGAAGGCCAAGAGAAACAACAGGGCTGCCATCAGCAGGAAAAGACTACCATGCAGGCATAAAATCCTGCACACAGAACTCAAAAGTTTAGTCTGCACCAATATATACTACCCAAGATTATAACATACCTATCCACCCTGTTTGATCTTCCTTTCAAAATTTCAGTGCAATTTGTTGTAGAAATTCCATTTTACAAAAAATGTTTGGCAAATTAAGTAATACTTCGAATTACCCATCTGAAAAAAGTAACAAAAATAAATACAGGATTTTGGCCAATCATTTTCTTTTCACTTAACTTCCTTTCAGAGGATAAAATTTGGAAGAAGTACATCATCATCTTGTATGTCATAGAAGAGCAGATAATAAATGAACAAATAAACACATCAGAATCACCATTATCTAAACCTTAACTTTGCTGTGAAACATCTCCCAAAGATTAATCACAACTACCTGTTTTTGCAAATAAACCAAAGCAGCAGGGGTAGTAAAGTCAGAACTCTGAGCTACACTGGGAGGAGACGGGATGTGACTGGTGGACCAGTACACATGCACATACATGCACAGCTTGACGTGCGCAAATTGAGTTGCATGTGCGTGTGCATGCCTACCGACCCACCGCTACTGCAAGTCAGCCTACCACGTGTGGGGCCCAGTTCCAAATAGGCCTTGGCCCAGTAGTGGCCCACGGCCCACGGGTTAGGGACCCCTGGACTAGAGCATATAAAATATACAAAATAAGCCCCATAAGTACATGCAAACTACATCTTACCTCACCACCTCTACCCTGAAAACAGAAGCACATAGATTGCTTGAAAGCCGCCTGTATGACTAAGCTTTCCTCCTATGGCTTCTCTGACCAACTTACCTATCTGAACACATTTCATGCTTACCTTGCCTTACTTAAAAAATTATAGCTGAAATTAGTATCCCAGAATAATATGGAAGGATTTTTGGTTCTCCAACCATGCACTAAGAAGATGATAGACCCATTTGCAGTGAGTTCCAATGCCAATTCTAGGCAGCCATGAGAATATATATTTCGGATAGCATCAATGCATATTCCAGCATTACAAATCTATGGAAGTCTTGGGGGAAAAATAGCACTTGTCTATCAAAAATCTGGAAGAAGTGATTATTGATTAATTGAACCCAGGATAACTCACCCTTCCCTGTGTGGGTGAATAGAGGGGGCTTGTTCAATTATTTCTTCAAATAGTAAAAGGAAGGATTGAGAGCTCCAAATTCAACAAGGGGGGAAATGGGCCAAAAACAGATATGTAGAGATAGACATGGAATATCAGTTCAGCTAACTAGGTTAGGTGGCAGTTTTTTCATTAAAGAAAACTGAATTAAATCCCTTTCATAACTGAAACATATGGAAAGACCGGGGGGGGGGGGACGACAACGACCAATCTAACCAGAAAAGTAATCTACTAAAGGTTGCATTACCTTTTCACTTATAAATAAAAATAAGGTCCCATTATTCTGATTGGTTTAAGAAAATATTTGCTTGTTTGGGGTCAAAACAAAACTAAGTTGTTTACAATGTAGCAGTTCTTACAGGCAAAGTTGGGGCTCAAGTGGATTCAAGCTGATGTTGCTTCTCACCATAAAATTGTTGTATAAACAATTTTAGGCCAATATTTAAGTAGCCGTGCTTAATATGGCACATCAAGAAGAGACTAAAAGCCACTTTTTCATAATTAATGCTTTTAGCACATTTCAAATATATAATTAAGCCAACAGAATTTATAATATCTACATTTTAAAAGAAAACATGGCTGAAATGATGGGAAAAGATAAATGTCAATACAAGGTTTCCTGTCAGGTCACTGTGACTAATCGTCACATAATTTTGTTGCTTACATTTTCCAGAAACCTGACTCTTCATGGCCAAGTTTTTGATCATGAGTGGGCATTATCTTGTTATATTACCTGGAAGTCCTTCTGCCCAATAGATCCCAAGGATACGAGCAGAGTATTCTCTAATTTATTTTTTTTCCACTTGCAAGCCTGACTTTTCAGGGGGCGGGCGGGGGCTAGGAATAATTTGACCAACTGGATCCTGGAAACTAACAATGTCAATCAAGGAAACTGCCAACTGGCAACTGAGGAAACCAGAAATTGCAGCTATCAAACAACTTAAAAATGAAAAAGCTGCAGATCCTAACCAAGTCAATGTGGAGTTGCTCAAGGCAAGATAATTGTAGCAGTCAATTATATTCACAGGTTATCCTCAATATTATGGAAGGAACAGGTCCTGCTTAATTGGACCCTGCTGATATTCTTCCTGTATTTAAAAAGAATGATAAGGTGTGATGTGAAAACTATCACAGAATCACCCTTCCAATCAGAAAGGTCACTGTTCATGTTTTCAAAGCATGATTGCAGTCAATGCAAAAATTCCACACCTAGGAAAAGCAATGTGATTTTAGATCAGGCCGTGATCAGATTTTCATTGACAAGCAAATATTTAAAGAGTATACATACTATGCAAAAAATGGCTGCTGTGTTTATTGATTTTAGAATTGCCTTTGACAGAGTCTATAAAGACACACAAAATTATTTTGGTGATCAGTGTACCTAAACAATCATCCAAGTCATTGCTGTCTTTTATAATGATATCCTTTGCCGAGAGCCGAGGTGGCGCAGTGGTTAGAGTGCAGTACTGCAGGCTACTTCAGCTGACTGCTAGCTGCAGTTCAGCGGTTCAAATCTCACCGGCTCAAGGTTGACTCAGCCTTCCATCCTTCCGAGGTGGGTAAAATGAGGACCCAGATTGTTGGGGGCAATATGCTGACTCTGTGAACCGCTTAGAGAGGGCTGTAAAGCACTATAAAGCGGTATATAAGTCTAAGTGCTATTGCTATTGCTATTGCTATTTGCAAGGTGGAAGTACATAGTGAGAAAACCAGTACCTTCGCAGTCAAAACAGAAGTGAGATAAAGATGTGTACTATTACCAATGTTGTTCAATGTGGTGACAAATTGGGTGATGTAGAAAACCTTGGTTGGGCATTTAGGAGTTGAATGTGACATGGATAAACTGAACTCACAGATGGACCTTTAAACCAATGACATTGTTTTCATATAGAAATCAGACCTGTAGGTATGGAAGCTATTAGATGTCATAAACAAAAGAGCCGAGAGGCTCTTAGACAAATTATTATCCACATTATGGATAAATTCAAAAAAGGATCAAGGCCATGCAATTGAAATCACACAAATTAACTTTGCCTTAAAAGCTGAGCAACTGAGCAGACGGATTAGTTAAAATATCTAGGCGCTTTGATCCCTGCATCTGATGCTGCTGAATCGAGTAATGTGTAGACCCACAGCAAGATAGGTGGCAAATAAATTTAACAAATAGACATCAGCGTGAACATGAAAGATTTGAATACAGGTAATCCTTGACTTATGACCACAATTGAGATTAGAATTTACATAGTTAAGCAAGGTGGTTGTTAAGTGAGTCACACCCAATTTTACCATCTTTTTGCCATGGTTGTTAAACAAATCACTGCAGTTGTTAAGTGAATCATGCGATTTTTAAGGGAGTGTAGCTTTCCCCATTGACTTTTCTTGCCAGCTGCCAGCTGGGTAATTCCAGTCATTAAGACACACAGCAGGAATAGTGGACTGGACTCAAGCATAACTAAAAGCAATGGATAGGGAGACCAGAAAAATAATGACAATGAATCATGCCCTTCATCCTCGCAGAGACATTGACAGATTCTACTTACCAAGGCAAATAGGTGGGCGTGGAATGTTGCAACTACACCACTTGGCCAGTACATTAAAAAAAATAGCAGGGAAAGCAGATCTTTACAAGACCTGGTAATGGCTAAGAGCAGGAACATTGAAGGAACATTGAAGAAAGAGACCGAGGGACTAATTCTGGCTGCACAAGACCAAACCTTAAGACAAATACAAAGTCAGAATTGAGAAGACAGTAACAGACAGTACAAGTGCTGCCTATACAATGAAGCTGAAGAAATAGTGGACCCCCTGGTAAGCTGCCACAAGAAGATCGCACAGACTGACTACAAGCAGCGGCATGACAAAGTAGCAACAATGGTGCATTGGAAGATCTGCAAGAAATATAATTTGCCTGCAAGCAAGAATTGGTGAGGCCATAATATAGAGAAAGTCATAGAAAATTAGAAAGTTAAATTGTTCTGGGACTTTGGAACTCAAACAGACAGGTACCTGCTACATAATACTCCAGACTTAACAATTACCAATAAGAAAGACAAAAAAATCTGGATAGTGGATGTGGCAGTACCTGGAGACAGCAGAAGAGAAGAGAAAGAACTGGAGAAGATAACAAAATACAAAGACCTATAAATAGAAATAGAACGACTGGGGCAAAAGCAAGCAAAGGTAGTACCAATAATAATAGGTGCCTTGGGTGCAATCCCAACACAACTGGAGCACCACCTGAACACCATTGGCACTGACAAATTTGCCATCAGTCAATTGCAAAAGACAGCTGTCAACTCACGAAGCTTTCCCGGCCTGCTTTACTGGGGACAGCTTCCATCCTGCAACGATAATACCATCATCTGCCTGTCCCAGGTCCTTAGTAAGGACTCGATAGGTAACAAAAATGCCAAAACAGTCTGAACATCTTGCTGACTATGCAATGAATAACAACAGCAGCAGCAGCAGCAACAACAACAGGTGATGCACTAACTGAAGAGAAACAACTAGAAAAAATAATGAAATATCGCGATCTGCAAACTGAAGTTGAGTGATTGTGGAGGAAAAAATCAATGATTGTACCAATAGTAATAGGAGCCCTTGGAACAATACCCAAAGGGTTGCCTAGATACATGGAAATTTTGAACTTATCAGACCTCAATATTCTGACTTTGCAAAAAAAACCACCTTACTCAGAATTGCCTATATACTCAGACATTACTTCAACAGCTCTTAGGTTCTTGGTTAGGACTTGAACTGTTAAGTTTTTACCAGTCCCAGACTGTGAATCAAATCGAAGATTAAATCTTGAATAATAATGAAAGCACTGCAAAAGTGAAGAATGGAAAATGTTCACATAATGACAGAAATGGTGCAAAAACAAGCAAAGATCAAAAATTGGAGTGGCCCTGGTTTGGATGAGCTACATGGATTCTGGTTGAAATCACTAACAAGTTTGAATGCAAGGTTAGCAAACCAGATGATTCAGGTTCTGGAAATACCAGAAAGTGAAAAATGGCTAACAACCGGAAGAACTTTTTTGATTCAGAAGGATGCAGAAAAGAGAAATAAACCTGAAAATTACAGGCCAATAACCTGCCTGCCAACAACAAACAAATTACTTACAGGCATTATTGCAAACCAAATTTATAAATATTTGGAAAATAAGGATTTGCTGCTTGTAGAACAGAGCAGAAAGGATGCTGCAAAAATTCAAGAGGAGCCAAAGACCAAATGATGATTGATAAACTGGTTTTGAAGAATTCAAAGAAAAGACGAACAAATTTGTTCATGGCCTGGATTGATTATAAGAAAGCATTTGATTATGTTCCACACAGCTGGATTGAGAAATGCTTAGACATTTTTGGAATTAGCAGCAACATCCAGAAATTCCTGAAGACCTCCCTGAAGCTATGGCAAACTAAGTTGATGGCGTGTGGAGAAGAACTTGGTAGTTGAAATCAAACGAGGAATCTTCCAAAGTGACTCATTGTCATCTCTGTTATTTGTACTTTTGATGGTGCCACTAACAAGCATTTTGAGCAACACAAACTGTGGCTATCAATTGGCTAAAAGGGGTTGAAAATTTCCTATTTGCTCTACATGGATGATTTAAAACTGTTTGGAAAAATAAAAGATGAATTGGGCTCACTGCTAAAAAGCACATAGTTTAACACTGAAATGCAATCTGGCATTGACAAATGTGCAACAATTGCTGTTAAGCCAAGAAAAACTGTTAAAATGATGACGGATTTAAACTTAATAATGAAGAGTTGATAAAAGCAGTAACACCGGAAGAGGGGTGCAAGTACTCAGGAGTTGTGGAAGCTTCTGATCTGTTGCAAAACCAAGTGAAGGAAGCTACTTCAACAAAATATTGTACTTTTCGGTCTACAAGACGCACTTTCCTCCCCCCCTCCCAAAAGTGGGTGGAAATGTCTGTGCGTGTTATAGAGTGAATGTTGCCGAAGCCCCACCCACCTGTCAGCCCCCACCCTTCAGCTGTTTTTGGCCTCCGCGCACCCTGTTTTTGGCCTCTGTGCGCCCCATTTTTGGCCTCCGTGTGCCCCATTTTCAGCCTCCATGCGCCCCATTTTTGGCCTCCGCACGTCCTGTTTTTGGCCTCAGCGCATTCCATTTTCGCTCTGTTCCAGGCAGCAGGGATCACCACCGATTGCCGCCACCATTCACCGCTGCCGGTGATTGGCAGCGGCAATCCTCGCCACCTGGAATGGGCCAAAAATAGAGTGCGTAGAGGCCGAAAACAGGATGTGCACAGGCCAAAAACGGGATGCGCAGAGGCCGAAAACGGGGCGTGCAGAGGACCAAAAATGGGATGCGTGGAGGCTGAAAATGGGGCGCGTGGAGGCTGAAAACGGGGTGTGCAGAGGCAGCAATAGGCGGCAGCAATCCCCGCAGCCTGGAACAGCTGATCAGTAGTATTCCGGGAGGCCAATCTAACCGCCAATCAGCTGCTCGTGCTGAATCAGGCTGCGATAACGTGCTGAAGCTGACCAGGCTGTTTGCTGTTTGCTGCAAGGACGCTAGCCAGATGAATACCGATGGATGCTGGGAGGCAGAGGCAGATTTATTTTTCTTGTTTTCCTCCCGAAAAGCTAGGTGCGTCTTATGGTCCGGAGCAGCTTATAGACCGAAAAATACGGTACATAAAACAAGTCCGTAAAATCTTGAGATCAAAGCTGAATGGAGGAAATATCATAAAAGGAATTAACATCTGGGCAGTGCCTGTAATATGATATTCAGCTGGAATAATTGATTGGACTCCGCTAGACGTTGATAATTTGGATCGAAAGACAAGAAAACTAGTGACAATGCACCATACGCTGCACTCAAAAAAATGATACTGATCGATTATACTAGCCAAGATCTCAGGGTTGCAGGAGGACTCGTACAGGTGAAACAATCTGTGGAAGAGGGAAAACACAGCTTAAATGACTACATAAAAAAGCAAAAGAGCCTCTGCTGAAGGAGGTGAACAAGGGAAACCTCTTGAAAACAATGAGATTGAAAGCAGAATATTGAAAGGAAATAATTGAGCATCGAGTTCCTAACTGGAAAAAGAAGCCTATGCACAGTCAATATACAAAGCTAACATAAGATATACAACTGTTTTTATTTGGAAACCAGGCACCCTCTACTCTGCCTCAGGAAGAACAAAGCCCTCTAATTAAAGAAGTAAAAGAACTGAAACAAAGAATAACTGGAACAGCAAAAAAAGAAAAAAGAAAACACCAGAATAAGGTTGCCTGCATTGAAGCTTGTTCCAAAGAAACAACTAGCGCAAGCACTAAAAGATGCAAATACTGCAATATCAAGTATAAGCACCAACTCACTGCAAAAAACAAACCAACTAATGTACAGCACAGCTGCAGTTATAACTGAATACCTGGGATGTAAAATCAACAAAGAAGGGGGGAGGAGGAACCTGCACCGCAAAAATGAAAGATTAGGCTGGAAAATAAGATCAGCAAGTTGAGATCAGATGCAAGCAAGCTACAATAGATGAAAGAAAAGAAGCTGAAGAACAAGAAGACCAAAGAATACCTAATCAAGAAATACCACCTAGAAACAAGGAAGATCAAGGAAGCAGGAAATAATGGCTGTAGCCAAGAAGATAAGCAGCTACGAAGCTCAAATTGTAAATTATAGGCAGAACCTCCAATTTCAATCCAATCCAATTCAATCCAATCAGAAATGTTTCTACCAATCCATCAATGGAGATGGATTGGTAGAAATGAATCAATTAGTACCTGACAAGGAAGTAATAGTGCAGTTCTGGGCGCAGATATGGGATAACCCAAAGAAATACAACAAGGATGCAGCTTGGTTAAAAGAGGTGGATAAGAATAAAAAAGAAGTTGAAATGAAAGAACTAGTAATAACAGCAGAAATGAAAAGAGCAAGGAAGATCAAGAATTGGTCAGCATCAGGTAAAGATGAACTGCATGGTTTTTGGTTGAAACATCTAACTCATTTATACCCACTCATTGCCAAGCAGTTTAACAACATACTACAAGAAAGTGAAATTGAAAAGTGGCTACCATTTGGCAGAACCTACCTGATAATGAAAGATCCAGCAAAAGGGGCATCACCAGGCAACTACAGGCCAATTACCTGCTTACCAACAACTTTCAAATCGTTAACTGGTATGGTAGCTGATGCAGTCCAACAGCAACCAGTTGAAAACAATCTCTTTCTATCTGAGCAGAAAGGAAACCACCCCAATAGCAGAGGAACAAAAGATCAACTCTTAATTGACAAAATGATTTTGGAAAACTACAAGAGAAGGAAGACTAATGTGAATGTAGCATGGATTGACTTCAAAAAGGCATTCGACTCTCTGCCACATGACTGAATAATCAAGTGCCCAGAAATAACAGGAGTCAGTAGAAACATCAGAAGCTTTGTGCAAAGATTGATGGCACAATGGAAGACACAGTTGCAGGTCAATGGTGAGAGACTGGGAGAGGTTAATATCAAGAGAGGAATATTTCAAGGAGATGCACTGTCACCACTACCATTTGTCATTGCACTGTTTCCTCTGTCAACAATACTGAATAACTCAGGCCAAGGCTATCAAACATCAAAAACACCTGACAGACTATCTCACCTCCTTTACATGGACGATCTGCAGCTGTAGGGAAAAACAGCATCTGAAATAGAATCGCTGCTCAACACTGTCCGTATATATAGCTAAGATATTGCAATGGAGTTTGGATTGGACAAATGTGCCACACTCATTATCAAACAAGGAAAAATAGTGAAAACTGAAAGAACCAAGATGCCATGAAAATAAGATTAAGAGTCTGGATAAAGATGATTACTACAAATACCTGGGTATCCTTCAAGCTGACAACATCAAGTACACTGAAGTCAAGAAAAAGATTAGAGGTGAATACATCAAGAGAGTGGAGATGATCTTAAAGTCCAAACTCAATGGAGGAAATACCAATGGAGGCAATCAACATCTGGGCAAGCCTTGAAAGACAATGAAGATGATGCACTGAAGATAGTATGCCGGGAAATCGCACAGACTGACTACAAGTAGCAGCATGACAAAGTAGCAACAATGGTGGATTGGAAGATCTGCAAGAAATATCATTTGCCTGTAAGCAAGAACTAGTGGGACCATAAAATAGAGGAGGTCATAGAAAATGAAGAAGTTAAATTGCTCTGGTACTTTAGAATTCAAACAGACAAGCACATGCAACATAACACCTTAGACTTAACAATTGTCGATAAGAAAGGCAAAAATGTCTGAATAGTGGATATGGCAGTACCTGAAGACAGCAGAACAGAAGAGAAAAAACCTGAGAAGGTAACAAAATACAAAGACCTACAAATAGAAATAGAACGAAAAAGCAAGCAAAAGTAGTACCAATTGTAATAAGTGCCTTGGGTGCAATTCAAAACAAATGGAGCACCATTTGAACACCATTGACATTGACAAATTCGCCATCAGTCAGTTGCAAAAGGCAGCTTTATTGAGAACAGCTTCCATCCTGCAATGATAATACTATCCAATATCCAGATCTGCCTGTCCCAGGTCCTTGGTAAGGACTCGATAGGTAGACAAAAATGCCAAACCCAGTCTGTACATCTCGCTGATTGTGCAATGAATAACAACATCACATCAACAACAACTCCTTACTCGGAACTGCCTATATATTCAGACGTTGCCTTAACAGCTCTTAGATCCTTTGTTAGCACTGAAAGTGTTAAGTTTTTACCAGCCCCAGACTGTGAATCAAACTGAAGATTAAATCTTAAATAATAATAATAATAATGATAATCCCCCAGTGAGGCATTACTTTGATGTGGTTGTGGGGCTTGTGTGTCCTGAGGAAGATGAGAATGTAGCATGGATTGACTACAAAAAGGCATTCAATGTCAGAAAAATCTCATCAGAGGAGTCAGATAAAGATTGTCTCTCCCATAAAAAATATGGTGAGGCGTAAATTTCAGAAAGCCATACTGGCTTGGATGTCACCCTGGTTAACAAGGTCCGCACTAGATGTTGGAACTCCTGGATATCTGGTGAAAAATGGGCTACAGGACTGTTGGCTGAGCAACCTGGGTCAGCAGCTGCAGAACTATTGGAAAAAAGAGTGCCTGAGAGACACTTTGTACAGAATGCCACAAGGAGACATTAGTTTGGGCTAAAGGCACAGGTCAGATTAAGGAAAGTACCGTAAGTGCATGCTGGGGAAGGGAGAGCATGTGGCTAGGGGTTGTGGTATTTAGCTAACTCTGCCATGGGCACAAAGCAGAGATCTGATTTAGTTATTAGTGCTTCTCTTCTACAAAAAAATCTTTTTTTCATTTTTGCAGCTGTCAGTCTAGCTTCCATATGGAGTAAACAACGTAATAAAAATAAAAGAAAAAGAAAAAGTAGAAAACTAGCCTGTCAGGAAAGATGTGTCTCTCTGTTGGAGAACAGTCTGCAGGAGATGACCAGGCTGAACCTGAGGAAGGGTTCAAACGCGTCCTCAGTCTTAAGTCCCTTTGTACCCAACCAAAGATCTAAGTCCAGCCCATCATGAATTCCACTGACTCTTATCTACCATCAATTTGCTTTGACTGTTAGTAGTTCAGATTCTTGTAGCGAGCTTAAGCTTGCAATAAATCTTTATATTCATTTGAATTTCCTGATTTCTCACACTTGACAGTCATACTTCTGTGGTTCTGCCTAGCACTTGGAAATGAGAAACAGAAACAGCTCAGGTGGAACCAAGTTACACTGAAGTAAACAGAGCTTCTTTCCTTGCATTTTCCTAATGCGGTATTTCAATTGTTGATTAATAATCAGAGATGCCATATGCCAGCAAGTGCCAAACAGCCACTGACAAGCACCCTCATTCACTTCCCTTATCAATTTGGATTCAGAGCATCTGAATAGAATCCTATTTCTTTTCTTAGGAACACAAACTTTTTTTAAAGTCCATATTAAAATAAGCACTCTTTTATTTTCATAATCTGACAAATTAGCCATTTTTACATCACCATATATACAGACTTCAGTCCATGGCAAGCACCTCAAGTTCTAATTAATGTCTGCCACCTGTCTAAATACTATTAGCTAATGAGGTTTCTTTCCCCCCCCCTCTGCTGCTTTTTCATTTCTTTTAAGGTCTATGCAGAAATATAATCTTTATTTAAGTCCGACAAATGTTCTCTTCCAGCAATGAGAGTTTATCACAGACTAAAACCAGCATTGTTTTTTTGGTTATCAGGTTACAGTAGCTTAAGTCTCTAAGCACTAGGATCTCCATATAGCTGATCAGTTACAGCTGTTAATTGTGGAGTGGGGAGACTAGCTGACATCTGTTTCTTGCCCAGTTTCCTAATGGTTCATTTCCAGGTCTTAAAAAGGTAGTACCCTCCATCCAAAGACAATGTCCAACTCTGCCAAGATCTGCCCTCTATCCTGCTTGTCTTGTGCTGGTTTGTTCATACAATGCAAATTTGAGTGAACTCACATCTGCCACTGATCGACCCAATTCGTGAGCAATCTTTTCCCATCGACCAGGCGTCCCCCCTGGGAACTTAACCATACTTCTTGTCAGTTGGCTAAGGTCCTC
The DNA here is from genome assembly GCA_003457575.1 of Thermophis baileyi. Classification (NCBI taxonomy): domain Eukaryota; kingdom Metazoa; phylum Chordata; class Lepidosauria; order Squamata; family Dipsadidae; genus Thermophis; species Thermophis baileyi. The sequence continues at coordinate 817,775 of QLTV01001474.1, forward strand.
TTCCATCCATTCAGGGGCCTGTAAAATATTTGTAAAACATTTAGTATACCAAGAAACTTGAAGGGCTTTTATAGTAATTAAAAACACCAAACACGAATCTTAAGCAAAGCAGTCCAATAAAATCTGTTAAGCAATACGAATGTTTTCTACAGCTTTTTAATGGCACCTACTTGTAGAAGATCCAACTTATCTGATTTATGTTGTACACCTATCTTGAAGACCAAGCCTATCTACTTAACAAAATAATTCTATCCTTTTATGGGTGTCAATGCATCCATGTTCACATTCAGGGAGAAAAATAAAATAAAAAAGCCCAATGTTAAAAATATTTTTCATGGACACATGTTTTAACTTACAGGCACTATAAAAAAAGCACAGAGAATATATTCCTTGGGGAAGCGTATTTAGAAATGATGAACCAGGCCGTTATTTAACAAAATAGATATATCTGTTAAGTTATAAATTGCTCTGGCAAAAAAGGGATTTTGAGAGATTGTGAATAATGTGTTAAAAAACAGCCAAGCCCGCATAGCTCCTAAGCACGGTGCACTCATTAGGGAGGGTAGAAAACGCACCCATCAACTTCCAGGCACTTGCATGACACACCCATTGTGAACAATTTCTTCCTTTTTGAATCCTTTTCCAAGCAAAAGGAGCTGTATGAAAAAGCCTTCACAAGCACCCAAAGAGCAATTTCCACTATCCTTTCCTATCAAAACACCATCTGGATCAGGCTTCCTCTGCACTGATACAGGCAGTGAGCAACAGCTTCCCATTTCTCTTTTATTTCTAAAAGGAGCCTTTTATGACAAATACCTCCCCCTAATCACTATTTCTGATAATGAACAGGCAGGCATCAAGCAGTTTGCATTACAGAGCCATCAGTGCTAAACAACAGTCAGAGGTGAATGACCCCTGGGACCATCTCCACAGCTACAGCAAAGCTTCTGCCTGACACTAATCCTGCCTGTCATTCTCCCACTGTGCTCGAACTGCACTGACGTCCCGCCTGCTGCACTGCAAGCAGAAACGGGGCCCTCCCTGACTTTTTACTGTCTCCCCCAATCAATGGCTCCAGCGTGCTCTTTTCACCATGTCCAAATGGCAGCTTCACTCATCGTCAGAGGGCCTCGCCCCTTGTTTAAAGGGGCTCCCCAAAGGCACTCCCATTTGCATTCATTTGCAAAGCAAACTACTCTTATTCACTTTGTTCAGGGCGATCAGGAATGCTCCCTGAAGCAGAGAAATTGGCATAAATATACAGCCTGCTGCTTAAAAGAGAGTAAATAATAGCCAATAATTGGAAGGATTTTTTTCAGTCATCCTTCTCTTGTGTCCATGCGTGTCTTTGTCCACCCAATGCCAAAATCAAATCTACCTGGATTATTGTACCATTATCAGTGATCAAAATAGAACGCAGGAGCACAAAATAGATGAAGACATGCACTGCCATAACCTAACACAGAATGTCCCATTTTCAGCAGAACAACACCCATACACGCACAAAGTGGCATTGGTTTGGCCTATAAAAAGGAGGAGCTAATTTCCATTAGGCAGTAGCCTTCAATGAGACCAGTTTCCCCAAAGCATTACTTAGAGTTATGTGAGGTAAAATTGACCATCCAAGTAGCAGAGTATCAAATGCACACAACTGGAAACCCTTTGCAGTATACTACATGCCATCTATTATACATCGAATGGGGTTCTGAAGACCCTGTTGCCTCAAATCAATTCAATGATATTTAAAGATAACATATTTAGAAGATGGTTATAAATTATCAGAAGAGAAGCTGAAAAGTGGGAGATTCTTCTGCATGAAATGGAAACAGCCTATGATGTCCGCTCTGGGATATCAGCAAGTGATTTGCTATCAACACCTAGAATGGCATTGTATAGTATAGTCAACAGATATTCAAGTTCTTTGAAAATTCAAAAAGTTTTGAACCATTTGAAATTGGGTTCAGTGGTACAACAGGAAAGGAGAATGATTCCCCAAATTGTCTTTAATATATAAATAGATTAAATATAAGCATTTGCACATAGGTAGTCTTTGACTTACTACAATTGAGCCTAATGTTGCTAAGCGAGACATTTGTGCAGTAAATTTTGCCCCATTTTACTACCTTTCTTGCCATAGTTAAGTGAATGTCTATGGTTGTTAAGTTAGTAACACAGTTGATAAGTGACTCTGCCTTCCCCATTGACTTTGTTTGTCAGAAGGTCACAAAAGGCAATCACATGATTCTGGGACACTGAAACCATCATAAATATGAACCAGTTGCCAAGCATCCAAATTTTGATCACGTGACCATGAAGATGCTGCATTGGTTGTAAATCTGAAAAACAGTCATAAATCATTTTTTTCAGTACCACTGTAATTTCGAACAGTCACTAAATGAACTTGCAAATCAAGGACTACCTGTACATGCTTTGATGCATATACAAGCATCCATCCATCCATCCATCCATCCATCCATCCATCCATCCAACAATCAGGCTAATGTGATAGACTTGCAGTGCCAGAGTAAAGTGCAACATGTATATACGGTGTAATATAATAGTGTGTGTGTGTGTGTGTGTGTGTGTGTGTGTGTGTGTATACACATACATACATATACACATATATACATATATACATACACATACATCCATACCCCTTGTAAATGCTCATAATTTATTTTAAAATCCTCACTTTTAGATTCTCAGTGCATATATTTATCAATCACAAAAGGTTGTCTATTATTAAGATCTGCCTCTTTTTCAGTCTAAAAGTGTTATCTTAATGGTTAACTACACTAGAGGTCTTATGGATGTATTGGGCACGAAGTGTAAAGCCTAAGACAGAAACTTTGTTATCAAATAGTCTGATCATTGTGCAGTTGTTTATTTAGCTTTGAGTGAGACATTTAAATAATGTTATGTTTATCAACATTGATGTTTTAGAAATCAGTTAATTACTGATATAAACTTATTTTTATCTCCAAAGGTTTAAGTTATCTAAACATTAGAATGCTAATAATTTCTAGTCAATATTGTATAAACATCATTGTAGCCAACTAACACAATGTATTATGTTTTATAATAATACAATAAAATAAATGATAGAGAGAAAAAATTATTGTGGCTACAATTTTTACACCTCTGAGCCACAGGCCAGTTAAAGCATCTGGTTACTGGTTACATTCACAAAGCGATTGCCATGAGGGTCTTGTGCAGAAAGAAAATGATTAGTGTAGCCCAGTCCTTCTCAAATAGTGGGGCGCGCCCCCCGGGGGGGCTCGGAGCCATGCCAGGGGGGCGCATGTGACCCCGGGGAACAGTTTTCAACTTTTTTTTTCCACGAGGCGCGGCCACGCAGCGTGGGAGGAAGCAACTGGCAGCGAGGTAAGTTAGAACCCACCCCTGCCCTTCACCTCTTCCTGTGCCCGGGTGGGGGAAAAACACCTCAGGGCCCCCTGATCCATCTTCCCCAACTGGGAGGCTCGGCGCTCTCGGAGGACGATGTTTTGCCCAGCCTGGAAGTTACTTCCGAAGCATGGAGAGGCTTCGCTTTTTCTCCTTCCCAGTGAGCAAAAAGCTGGTGGGCCGGCAGGGTCCAGCCCACAAGCCCCCTCTGGCCCTGGCACAGGAGCAGCCCAAGCCAAACAGAGCCGAGCTGCCCTACGCGCACGAAGACGAACTGCCGCTTGTCTTGAACTCCTCGCAGCTCCCGCACTAACGCCCCGGCCGCCGCCGAGAAGAGAGAAAGAGAAAAAGAAAGAGAAAGAGAAAGAGAAAGAAAGAAAGAAAGAAAGAAAGAAAGAAAGAAAGAAAGAAAGAAAGAAAGAAAGAAAAAGAAAAGAGGAAGGGAGACAAGAAAGAAAGACAGACAGAAAGAGAGAGAGAGAGAGAGAGAAAGGAAAGGAAAGGAAAGAAGGAAAGGAAAGGGAAGGGAAGGAGGAAAGGAGAAAGGAAAGGAAAGGAAGAACAGTGGCGGCGGAGAGTTGGGGGGCGCGGAATGTTTACTTCTCCCTCGGGGGGGGGCGTAACAGAAAATAATTGAGATGCACTGGTGTAGCCAGAAGGCAACCTGGCTTCTTTTTTTCTAGTGCTACATTGTATCTCTGCTTTTTGAGAAGCAAGTAGCTGCATTTTCAATAAAGCAAATTTTTAATTTAATATTTGGTTTTATAAAAGATCTTTATTTTCCAATTACGTCTTTCCATGCATACTAGATTCCTATTTAATTATTTTTAGTCAGAATAATAGGCAGTCTGGAGAGAAGTGTCCATGAAATAGATAAAATTTGCAATTTTCCTTTAAAACTTTTGAAAGAGTAAAAGAAATTTATGAATATCAACATAAACTGAAAGCATTAACTTAATATGCTTTCTTTCAATTTGGAATTTATCTTCTATTAAGATAACTGCAATGTGCCAAATCATTTGCATGCTGAATCTAATAAGACACTTTAAGAATGATAGAGAATGTTCCATGTTTCTAGGAAATAGCATCTTCCACATTTTCAACATTTCCATAATTGTTACACCTAGAGTTAAGTCAAAGGAATTAGACTACAGCCAGCTTTGCAGGATATCTGATGCTTTACATGGACAGTAGACATATAGTCTGGAGAATTTCACACAGATCTGAGAAGCGACTCTTTAAATGCCAAGATAAAATTTAGATACCAACAGCAGAAAAGGATCCATTATAATTAGAATGCTACTAAAAGCATAATTGAGCTTTTCTCTCCAGAACTCAGATTGTTCTTAGAAATGTCCACAACTGATACTATGGGAAACATTTCAAATATTAATCTATAGCATCCATCCTTAAGCAAGAGTCCAGAAGTTTCTCTACCAGAATTTCTCCCTTCTCAGAGAAGTTTAGATACCTAAAATGCAAAAACGCAAACAATTTTATGTTAGAAATCAGCCCTCCACAATCCTTGTTTGTTGGTGAAGAGCCACAGCTTTGTTCTTCTTCTTTTTAAAGGTTTGCTGAATTTACAGCTCTTAGGCAACAGTTAATTGGGCTTTTAGATGCAGCAGAACCTCCTACAATTCAACTGCTACAATCATCTAGGAGGGTGGCCACAGTGTGAATTTATTTTCCTGCTCTGAAGCCAATACTATGAGAGTTAAATGAATGCATATGCATAAGCCTTTATCACTTCAAACTACGTTTGTCCAATATTTCCCAAAACCTGGCCAGAACTCATTTCTATGGTAAAGTAATAGAAAATGCCACATAGCGAGGGGACAGCTGTTGTATCTACACAAGCATCCAGATTTTACATCAGAAAAGCTGTGCTTTGGGATTAAGTCCCCACATTGAATGCTGTGCAGTCAAAAAGAAAAGCCAGAAACAAGAGGCCCTATTTTAACACAAAAATTAAAAGGGATTTGTGCAGTTCATAAATATTCGTATGATTTGGTGAAAGAACAGAAGGAGGTTACCATATTACATTTCAATAATGCATTTCAACTTCTATTAGCTTATTATGTTTATTGCTGTTTTAAGCAAATGTTATTATATATAATATTTTCTCCTCAGGTGGTTCTAATTTGTAATAATTAAAAGTAATTAAAACACAGTGCTTATTTACATGAACAAGCACATGGATTTTGTTGACCCAGTCAACAAGTCTACCTAAATTTTTAGTGTTGTCATTCATTTTCATTCAGAAAATTTTATTGCTCTTGATTTAAAATTATTTATTTTAGTTTCATATCATTCAGCATACTTGAAGTTAGCAGTCTCTACAATTAGAATGGTATGGATTGTTTAGAGTAAAAGCCTAAGATTGTTATAAAATTCCTGCTATGAATTATTTGTTTAGGAATAATTAAGAAAAGCAAACTTTGATTCTTGATTAATGATAGTTCTTTAAGAACTTCCCAATAGTCTATCATGGTGTTTTCAAACTTGCCAATTTTTAAGCTATATGAATTCAAGTCCCAGAATTCCCCAACCAACATGTTGACTGAGAGAACTCTGGGAGTTGAAGTACACATATATTAAAGTTGCCAAAAACACTCACTAGTGCATTTATCTGTGTCCTTCAGCACTGTAATGGCAATTAAACAAGCAAAGGCCAATATAATAAAACTGAGCTCTGAGCAAGTCATGGATACCCATACTTGACAGCAAAGAATGGACAGCTGCAGTTCTCTTTGTGCAATTCCAGCTGAATTTCTCATGATACTTTGGCCTCACTCATGAATCCATAATCTATTTACCTGAAGAAGAAAGGGGGGGGGGGAGATAGAAAATCAGAGAAAAGAAGATGGCTTCCATTATTTTTTCTAAAGATACTAAAGCCTGAAATAGAAGTAGCATAGGGTAGCTGTCTGAGATAGGTATGTTAATGCTACTCATTCCATAGCGAAGTTAGCATTATTAATTGTTCCCAAAGTACAAAGTACAGAGTCCCTTGGGAGTTGGGCGGCATACAAATTTAATAAATAATAATAATAATCATACTGTCACATGTCAATAGTGTCCTTTAAAACAGGACATTCAGAGAAATATAGTACACAGTATTTGGGAGAAATACTTTGCAATATTCACATAATCTTTAAGGATATTTCTGTCAATTGTCTGGTGACCCTGCACCTGTTGAATGTCTGTCTCAACCATCTCTCCCAGCTCCAAGATGACCTATAAGATTAAGGCCAACTAACCCTGAACTATAAAACAATCATAATACATGTGAGAGAATAAAGTCTTTACAATTCATAATCTTGACTTACATTTTAATCTCCTAGGTTTTTAAGAACTAATGGAAATTGTGATCATTTTACAATATCACCTTAAAAATAAAAGTTTTTTTAATTACTGAGTATGGCATCCAGTTAATAATAGCGTAAAGATCAAATTAAAATGAGCAATAATTTATACTGTCTCACAAGATCAAAGTAAAGATAAAAAAATACTCTACATTTTCTTGGTGTCATCAGCCACTAACTGCCCACAAGTCTGAAAAAGCCCCAAGGCTTAGTTTGTTTTGAAAAATATTACAGTTATACCCATTTCTTCATTAAACATAGGACTAAGGTGAGCTCTGGATATCAGGGCTGAATCCAAGAGGGCACACAAGCCACAAATCCCAAGCTCAGCTTGATCTCATGCAGGTTCAGTCTGAATTGCTTTTTCAGTTGACCAGAGGAATCCCCATCTTGTCTAGATTAAACTAGTCAAAATCTCTGAAAAGGGTATGTATGTGTGGAGGGAAGAGTTAGGAATGCTATTGTTATGAAGGAGTTCCTAGCAGCTTATAAGAGATTTGGGTGTTATTTTGCTTGGTATGAATACTTTTTATGTTATGCTTTTCAATCTATTTGCTTGAGCTAATAAGAAAGCTTAAAATTCTTTATTTACTGGAGTGTTTGTTCATTGCCTCTGGATCCAAAAGAATTAGTTGTCTGGGCACCTAATCACTGCCCTGACACTTGGCAAAACATAATTAACCACAAAGGTTGGATCCAGTGACAATGCCCTTCTGAGAAAGAAAATCGGCGAGGTGATAGTGACCAGAATTATATCTCTGGTTGACCCAGCACAAGTGTCTGGGGTCCAGAGGCTCAAATATTAAACCAGATGATCTCACCAGTGTCATGACAGCATGAGTTGGCATAATTTGGAGATTCCACTTCCAATGCAATGCTTAAATGTATAGTGTTACTGTGAGTAGCAAAAATCAGTGGGTGAACTAGGATGGGTTTTTTTCATTGTGCTCCAGAACATCTGGGAGCAATTAAAAGCTAGTCAGAGAAAGGTACATCAGCAAGATGAAGAAATTATCGCTTATAAAGATTAGCAATCTCTCTCTTGAGAATGGGACTGGAACATGCCCAAGATTGGGAGGGAATCAGCAGAGGAACTAACTGTAATTATGGCTATTTGGTTTGCAAAATTAAAGCATCATAAACAGGCAAAGAAAAGGTGCATACCCAACCTTGTAAAGTTAAAGCTCTTATCTTATCCTGGGAGTGGAATATAGAAACCTGGGATGGTCATATTTAATTTAATTTTAATTTATTTGTCAAGCATATATGATTACAAGCAAAGTATAGACAAAGTATAAACATGATTGTATATATATATAATAGTACAAGCATGATTATGAGTACAAGAAGTATGAATATATGGGTACATTAGGACAGGGACGGTAGGCACGATTGTGCGCTTATGCACGCCCCTTACAGATCTCTTAGGAATGGGGTGAGGTCGATGGTAGATAATCTAAGGTTAAAGTTTTTTGGGTTTGGGGAAGAAACTACAGAGTCAGGTAATGTATTCCAGGCATTGACCACTGTGTTGTTGAAGTCGAATTTTTTGCAATCAAGTTTGGATCGGTTTACATTAAGTTTGTATCTATTGTGAGCTCGTGTATTGTTGCGGTTGAAGCTGAAGTAGTCATTAACAGGTAGGACATTGTGGCAGATAATTTTGTGAGCTACACTTAGATCAGATATGTGGGATTCTGATGATGAGGAATCCAGTTTAAAGGACTGGAGAGGTGCCTCCAATTTCCTGGTGGAGATGACACGGTGCCTGGAAATTTTGTACAATGTGTAAAAACTGGTGGATTATTGTATTTTTGTTGTCTTTAGGAATGCATTTAGGGGCATTTTAGGCAAAGGAATAAAAGAGATGAAGTTTGGTATGCTCTTGCTTTGTGAGCTTTAAAACATAATTCAGTGTCTGTATTTGGAACTCCTTGCCATTACAAAGGGTGTGGCAAATTTGTTGTCAAATGTATGTATTTTTCCCTCTTCCCCTTCCTTTTTTTTTTAAATCAAGGAAGGAAAGGGCTACCTTTTTTTTTTTTTTTGACAGACATTTTGGTATAGTGATTCCCAGGCTAGAAACTGGGAAATTGCAAGTTCTGGTTTTGCCTTTTTTCACTATATACAATTGGGTGATTCTGGGCTAATCACTTTCTCTCCGTTTTAGGAACGAGGCACTTGCAAGCTACTTTCAAAAAAGTTGCCAACAATACTAAAAATCAATATTGATATAAAAACTAAAAAGAAATTAAGGGAAAATCGCCAGCCTAAAATGGTTAAAAGAAGATTGGAGAGACAATGTTGCTTTCATTTCTGGCATGTATCTGACTTACCGTAGTTTACTAAAAACCTATGAAAACAAATTGCTTCTAAATGTGGCCAAGACTTGTTATTTATAGCCAATGTTCCCCCTCCCGAAACTGACAAATAAAACAATGTAGTTTTGCAAAAATTGTGGAAAAGGTGGCCAAACTTCACTTGGGAAGACAATTAAAAGTAAGGTGACTAGGAGACTACAGGTTGTATATTAAATTAGCCATTTATTAGGCAAACTGAAACATGCAGAAATAATTGGAACACAAGAGCTGAATGGACCCTTGTGCATGGAAATCCTACAACAGTGATGGTGAACCTTTTTTTCCTCAGGTGCCAAAAGCGTGCGTCCGCGCGTTATCTCTCGCGCGCGAGTGCCCACACCCATAGCAATAGCACTATAGCACTTAGACTTATATACCGCTTTACAGTGCTTTACAGCACTCTCTAAGCGGTTCACAGAGTCAGCATATTGCCCCCAACAATCTGGGTCCTCATTTTACCCACCTCGGAAGGATGGAAGGCTGAGTCAACCTTGAGCCGGTGAGATTTGAACCGCTGAACTGCTGAACAGTCAGCTGAAGTAGCCTGCAGTACTGCACTCTAACCACTGCGCCACCTCGGCTCTTCATAATTCAATGCCCCCACACCCCTGCGCATGCGTGCGCGACCCCTCCACGCTGCCCTGCCCCACGCATGCGCGCATGACCCCCCCTCGCTCCCCCGTTTACTGACTTCCGGTGGGCCCAGTAGGCCCGTTTTTCACCGTCCCCAGGCTCCAGAGGCTTTCTTGGAGCCCAGGGAGGGTGAAAATGGCCTCCCCCGCCCCCTGGAGGCCCCCTGGAGGCTGAAAACACCCTCCCAGAGGCTCCGCGTGAGCTGAAAATCAGCTGGCTGGTGCGCACATGCGCGCTGGAACTGAGCTAGGGCAACGGCTCGCGTGCCGGCAGATATGGCTCCGCGTGCCACCTGTGGCACGCGTGCCATAGGTTCGCCATCACTGTCCTACAGGATTTCAGAACCCACAGCTTTCATTGGGGGTTGGGAGGATAGGGTTAGTTCCCTGGAAGTAGCATAACAGGAGTCTTAAAGAAATTATTTTAAACTGTTAACTTTACGAGATGGGGACAGGTTTGCTTTCTACTCTAGTGTAAAAATGACTGCAGTAAATGGGCTGGACTTTTAAGGCCCTTATCATCAAAACATCTGAATTTTTTTTGTAAATGTATTTTCCTAAAGCTGTTACTGTTAGGAAAAGATGATTCTTCCTTTTGAGGAGACCTAGGCAAAGTTTGCTTATTGCTACTGCTCCCAAGAATGCTTTGCATTCCAGTTTTTACTAGCAATCCCACTCTCCTCCCTTGCAAGTAGAGTCCATTACTGGCTCTAATGCAAATTGCTGTAAGAGAGAGAGAAGGGGTGGGGGGGGGAAAGGGAGGAGAGAACCAAGTCTAGAAGAAAGGAAAGTTAAATTGCAGGTGTCTTTGCTTATAGCAGTAACAAGAAGAAATCAGGAAAGTAAAAGTACTGAAAGAATTTTAAAAGGGGGGGGGGTGGAAGAGAAAGAATCCCAATGATGAGGAGGAAAGCTAAAAGTATTTTCAAGGAAAGAGAGGAAGGTTCTCACTGAAGACAATGAATGCAAGGGTTTCAGAAAGAAAGAATGGTGGTGACTTCATGTGTTTTAGCTTTTAAACTCAACATAGATTATAAGAAGTTTTTTGGATTTTATTTGTACCTCAACATGGCATATGATGAAAAAAAGTGAAAAGAAAATATCTTTTGGGCAATGTTTGATAGAGCCTCCCTAGGCTGGTATAGTCTATCTGAAAATTTTTAAAACAGTTTTTGGCTGGGGAAGCAGTTCAAGCACTGAATATGCATCAATTTTCTTCTTCCCAGCTTTGTAAATTTTGATTCTGGAAAGTTATTGGGGGAATAAAATAGTACTAATTTTTTTTTGCAGTTGGGTTGTATGATGTTGTCTTTATCTAAACAGAAAATGCAATGAACTGTTCAAGTATTGTCTCAAGGCTGCTTGCCTTCAGCCGGATACAATTGTAATTATATTAATCTTTGAATATTTATCTCTACTGCAAAAATATTCAACTAACCTATAAACACATTTTCTCACCTAAGAGTGGACAGTTAATTCTAATGGTCCACAGATCAAACACTAGCAAAAAAATTGAAGAGTCCTATGGTCAAGAAGGACACAGGTTTAATCTTACACTATGGTTGACAAGGTAAAGAATATTCTCCTTCGTTGGTTGACACAAAAGGAGGTTGTGTGAAATTGAAAAGAAGATGCGTTAAGTGAGGCTATATTTTAGTTTAATAAGCAAGCTATATATATATATAAGCCAAATACCACTCACACATCATCATGAAATCTCCAGAACTACAAACTTGAAACTTGGCACGTATGTTCCCCTTGGCTTCTAGGTGCTCGCTAAGGAAGAATTTTTCGAAATGACCATCAGATTATTAGTATTTCTTATATACAGTATATAAGAATATATACTGATGCTAAGGAGTTAGACGTTCTACTCCCCCTCCCCACCTGAAAAGAACTCTGTTCCAACTGCCAGTGGGCGTGGCCAGCGCGTGACTCATGGCGCCTGGTGGAGACATGCTACTCCATGCTAAGGAGTTAGACATTCTAATCTCCCTCCCCACCTGAAAAGAACTCTGTTCCAACTGCCAGTGGGTGTGGCCAGCGCGTGACTGCGGGCTGGGAGTTTAGACATTCTACTCCCCCTCCCCACCTGAAAAGGACTCTGTTCCAACTGCCAGTTGCCTTATATTAACACTCTCTGATGGTAAGGAGTTACACATTCTACATAAATTTTCAAGCTTTAAAAGTGTCACTGTATCAAGCCCAATCGTAACTACTCATTAATTTTCAAGCTTTAACTGTCAATTTATCAAGCCCGATCACATAGTTTCGTAGCAAAGCCCGGGTATCCAGCTACTAGTTTCTTTATAAATTCCAGAATAAGAGAATCTTTTAAAACTGGCAGTGGAAGTCACAGAGGATGGATGTACAAATTGATTCTAATCAAAAGAAGTGGCCTATAGGATTCTGGTCACAGCTATTCAAAGTATAGAAGTGTGGTAAAAGCAATTGCTGGCAGTTTTCTGTGCATCACAACAGATCAAGGGAATCAACCCAGTCACAGTTAAAATAGTCACCCAATATAGGGGTGGATAAATGATTCCTAAGAAAAAGGAGGTTGAGATCAGCACAAGCCTCTACTCTGGAGAAATGGAAAGCTTATTTACAACTGAAAAGTATGCTAACTTTATCATCATTAAACACTGAACAGATGGTAGTTTGGGGACTAGTCATATTTTTGGGAAAAAGTTAATAATGAACTCTGAAGGGTCCCACTAACAAAAATTAAATGATTGGGAGATGCAGTTGGTAAACAATCTTTGCCTTCCCCTTTGAAATGATTTGAATGTCCCCTGAAGCCTCCATCTGGTTTAATGTACAAATGCCTACCAGTGGCATTTGAAAAGCAATTGGGGTCCTTGGTGCTGGCTAAGTTTGGTTCGTTTTTTGCCGATATTTCATTACCCAACTAGGTAACATCATCGGTGTTCATTTGCACAAGAGCAGGGGTGTCAAACTCACGGTGTCATAGCAGCGTCATGTGACGTATCGGGACTTTCCCCCCCTTCGCTAAACCAGGTGTGGGCGTGGCCAGCGCGTGACGCATCCGGCCTGTGGGCCGCGAGTTTGACAGCCCTGCACAAAAGACTAGACCTCTGAACCTATAGGCCTGGTTTTTGTCTTCATATTAAGAACTTTCTAAAGGTTTAGATGTCTTTCTGAGCTATCCTGCCTGTTTTTCACCCTTGCTTATTGAATAAAGGGGAAGGGTGGCATCTTCACATAGCTGCACAGCTTTTCTTATCTGTGAAAGTCTCAGAGTTTTGAGTCATGTGCCAAAAGGGGTTGCAGCCTCATGACTACAGAAGCAAGGCCATTAAGTTATGGAGGGCAGGTTTTGATAGAAACCTTGGGATTGTTGTTTGTTGGGAGATTCTATGTGGATTTTGATGCTGGGTCCTGTGGAAATTAACCATCCTTGGGGCATCTTTCTTGTCATTATTAAAGAGCTCCTGGTAGCTTGTAAGAGATTTGAATATTATCTTGCTTGGTATATATGCTTTTTAGGTTATGCTTTTCAATCCATTTGCTTGACTAATAGTAAAGCTTAAAATCCTTTTATTTACTGGAGTGTTCATGGTCTCTGGATCTAAAAGAACCAACTGCCTGGGCAACAGATCTCTGCCCTGACACTTGGCAAAACAGTAGCCCAACTTCAGCTACCCAAACATTCAGTAGCAAAGCTCAGTCAGAGAGGAGACCCATTCAAAAATTGTTAAAAATATAAATTTTACTGACCAGGAAATCTAAAATCCACCTGTAGGAAGAAAGATGTTCATTGATCCTGAACGCTGTTGAGAGATCTAGCAGAACCAAACCTAATGTATTTCTTTTTTTTTTTATCCATTTTCTAGAATTGATGAACTAGGGTAAACCAAACCTGCTTTAGTTTCCAAATAAGATGCATTGAAAAAAATGCAGATTAATCCTCAAAACTGGTCCACCACCAATTTAGAACTTTGCTCTGAAATGTTGAAAATATTCATCACAGGGATCATACAAAAGAATCCCACCACTGATAAAAGATGTTAAAAATACCGATTCAATTAGAACTTCTCTAGCTGATTTAATCAACCAGTATAGATATAGATCAAGTATCCTCACACTGCTGTTGACATACCTTCTGAGTAAAAAACAAAAAGATGACGCATTGAATCCATGTCTTTTGCATGTTTGCAACTGTAAATCTGAAGTTAATCTGAACAAAAATTTATATTCAATAACTAATTTAAAACTTTTTCCTCTTTCAATTGCTCTTTATATCAATATCGAAATCATTTTTTCACTTATGCTGAGAGTGAAATATCCAAGAAGTTTAAAAGTTTAAAAGCTGGTGAATAACATAGGAATCTAGGAAATGTGGGAAAGGTCAATTATTTCAGAATTTGCAAAGGTTAACTAATCCCCAAACATTCTCACTGAGTATCTCTACCAAAATGACATTCAGCACCAAGTTGAATTAGAACAGATAAAAGACATTTTATCTGGAAAATGTTTACTAAATGAGTCACAATGGTAGAAAGTCATCTACCAGCCCTTCACAGTTAAACTTTAGCAATCCCCAGATCACTTACTCAGATTGAAAAAAACACTACCACCAATGTAGTCAGAAAAATGAAATCTCTTACAAAGTATTTTTTATTTATTTCATTGAATTTATCTAAAAATCCAATACATCACCCAATCAGATAATTTCTCAAGAGAACATAAATTTCTGGATTAGCATTTATTTAATTTGGATATCTTCTAAATGGTATCAACAAAACAAATACCACCCACAGTCAGGAGACATACAAATTGCTGATTATTATTATGGTTGGTCACACAGTTGGTTGGTCAGCCAAATGTTTAGACAGGATTTGGTATTTGTGTCTACTGAATCCTTCCAAGGACATGGGAAGACAGGTGTTGTTTAATTTGTTGTTTAGGATGTAATTGTTTGATGTTGTTGATGAGGATGAGGATGCTTTTAAAGAAAATAATAATAAATCTGGAGATTTTGCAAGAAGCTAGGGGCATAGTGCTATTAAAAGGTGAACTAATTTACATTCGATGCGTATACAGTAACAGAACAGAGTGTGTGACCATATCCTGATTTTATTATTTTTAGACATTTATTAGACATTTGTCCTTTTATTACTTTATTAATAATTCAAGGCAGCGAACACACCTAATATTCCTTCCTCCTCCTATTTTCCCCATAACAACAGTCCTGTGAAGTTGGTTGGGCTAAGAGAGCAACTGGCCCAAAGTCACCCAGTCTGCTTTCATGCCTAAGGCAGAACTAGAGCTCACAGTCTCTTAGTTTCTAGATCAGCACCTTAACCTCTGCTGGATAACCAATTAACGACTAATCAATTAAAACAACTAAGTAAAAAGGAATTAATAAATAAGGCTTTTTAACATGTTTTTCTTCCCTATCATGCAAAAAAAAATTTTTTTTTTAGCTCCAACATATTAAACTTTTGATTGAGTATACAAGAAAAGACAATGGAAGTTCTGTGCAAAATGCTAAAATTCAAATAGTTTTATCTATTCAAGATATACTTGTATCTTCTTTAAACAAATGCTGTGAAATACAGCAAGAGTTAAGAGCAGAAATATAGTCACAAGTCCAATATTCTCCATTTTTGTCCTTGAGTTAGAGGCATTATAAGAATACTCCATGTGTTACTTGATTGGACAAGATGAGATACATATACACAAATTCTCCACAAGCATCCACAGGAGAGGCAAGTGGGAGCTCTATATGCAGAAGCTTTTAAGCAAATAGAACCTTTTGACAATGAAGGATACTTGTCTGCATGAATATCTCCACTGGGTTTCCATTAACACTTAATCCTAATCCATAATTAACCCAGTACAATTGATATATTCATATACCCTGCTATAAGTGCTATATTTAAACTAATAAAAGCTGAATCACAGTTTAATGTGATGTTCGATTCACTCAACATGCAAAGAGTTCTGGCTTTTTCATCTAGGAAAAGGTGCCTGAGCCACCTGATAGTTTTGGTTGCTTCTTGTTACAAATTTATTCAATTTGCTTCTTATTAAGCAAATTCATTTATGACACAGATCCTATGAAAATGGCAGATGCTTAGCAATGGACTCATTACACTCCTTGTTAACATTTGAGTACCTGATACTTCTGAACTTGTTTTAAAAACAATTGAATTCTGTCATTTTCCCCCCTGTATATTTGGCTTATAGTGATGGCAAACATTTTCTGTCAAAAATTCAAAAATTTGATTCTTCTGGTGTCTGTCTCTCTGTCTCTCTCTCTTTCTCTCACACACACACACACACCCCTGAACAAAAAACCCAATTCTTTATCTTCCCCCATCCTAGGCTATCCTAAATAGCAGCACTCACTGACATTGCCAAAATTGGGTCTGAAGCAGAGGCCCAGGCCTTGATTTCAGCCCTAATGCCATCACTGCCAGTCTAAAATTTGCACCATTATCCAAGAAGCATGAGCCTTGGGGACCAGCACTGTTGCCCGCAGAGCACAGTGCTTTCAAGGTACATGCCATGGTACTCTTTCTGTGGCCTACTTGAGACTGCTCCAGGTCGCATAAGGCCTTCATTTTTAAAGCAGCTTTGAAAAATGTTCTTCCAAAGCCTCTGCAGCCCCAAACCTTCTGGAAGCAAACCCTGTACTCGTGCAATTTTCAGAGGCTCCTGAAGCCATGCAAGAGCTCACCCCACTCATACATGGCCTCCAGCCTCCAATAATCACATGATAACAGCCATGATTTTGAGAACAGTTCTGTTGGTGTTGGTGAGTGGTGGCATGCCATCATTCGCCATCATTGGGTTAATTTTTTCCCCTCCACTCCTGTTGTTTTAATTTATTCTAATTTACTCATATTCTCTTTTTTCTTTTAGGATTTTTTGGGCAATACTGGGAATATCCATGGGTGAAATGTGAAGTATGATTATTTGACCTGAAATCTGAATCCAGTTTTCAGTACCAAAACCATTTCATATACATCTTAACTCTAAATTCAGCTGCACCCATATGTTAAATATAATGGCTCCTTAAAAAGTCAGACTTACCTTTTGAAATAATGTAGACCACAACAGACGGAAAATTGGGATTACCCCCACTTAAACCAAAGAAATTGGTTTACTAGTTTAGTTTATCTAAGAACGTGGCTCTCCAGAATGATTTATTGTCTTTCCCTATATAATGTCTCACTCTCTGAAAGCATATTTAAAGAGATGACACAGGTCTTTAATGTATTTGATCATATTAATCAACAACTTTATTTTGTTAACTTCTAAATCAACAACTTTAACAACAAAGCTCAACTGTCACATAGTGATCTACAACATGATAACTTTTGCATTATATTAGTACAATTTAACAATATTTTTTATAAAAATGCTAGGACTAGAACAGAACAGTTAATCTAACAAGCCTTGTATGCAGAACAAGTCAAACTGTCTTTTCTTAGAAATAGAAAGAAAAAGAGATGGAGCCTATGAATCATGACAAGAAAAAAGAAGAGAGATTACTACAACATAACAAAATTCATCCAGCTCTAGTCAGAGGAAGAATTATTGCTTTCTCTGTCACTCAAACCATTTCCCAGCCACCACCACCCCCTCAACACATCCCCTGAACACCTCAACCATCAAATGACAGAAAGAGAACACTGCTGAATAAAAATTCCCCATTCAGTCATCTTTGATGTAGCTTGGTACAACAAACATGTTTGATATGAACAGATTCTGTGAAGAATATTCGGCTTTTTTCCCTCTATTAAAACAGACATTACCATCACATTTTACTTTGAGGCTATTATTAGCTAGTCCAATTAATAACATATCAATTCTGACATTCCTATCTCCTGAGTATCATCACCAGGTCTCTAGATGGACCATAATTAAGATGATTATTTCTGATCTTTCCTGTTTCTGCAACCTTGACAATATTGACTAGATTAATTTACAGTGTTTTCAATTGCATAGAATAAAACCACATTTTCACCAATTACAACTGTTTAAAATATTGATGCTCAATCCATTGATAACATTACTTAGATCTACTATACTCATAATTCTATTTACATTAGATTAATTTTATGATACATTTTATATTGCTGGAGCTGATACAGAGCATTTTACTTTCTTCCAAAACTAAGGACAGATTTCATTGGCAATATCAAGACAAAAGAAGCTCTTGAATCTTTTTTTTTTCACTTAATATAAAATATAAAAATGGAATAGCATCATCCTTAAAATAAACAATCTTAGAACCAAAATCTCCTTTTTGCAATCCTAAAACAATTTCCAATCACAATGGAAATGAAGTCTCCTGTGATTAACTATATTGTAAATGCTAAAATATACTTAACTAGCCTTAGATGTCAATATCCAAGTTGGACTTTCAATATTTCTTTCATGTTCTCTAATGATCATCTGAATTTGTGCAGCCTAGATATGGCAGCCCCACCAACAACAATATTATTAGCCATATTATTATTTCTATTCTGTACCAGCTACAACTGGTACAGAATGCACTGGTGCGGACAGTTCTGAAGGCCCCACAGGTGGCACATGTGACACTGTTATTATGTGAGTTGCACAGATTGCCAGTTTGCTTCCAGGTCCAATTTAAGGCGTTGGTCACTACCTTTAAAGTCCTGTATGGCATGGAATCAGGGTATTCGAGGACCTACCTTACTCCAGGCTACCCATCATCTTGGTTTTTAATTTTAATTTTTAACTTTTTATTCTATTTTAATTGCTTTTTTCACTTTCTAACTTTTATTATAGTGTAAGTTGCCCAGAGTTACTGTATCAGTGAGATGGGCAGCATAGAAATCCAATAATATTATTTCTTCCCATATAATTTATACAAGGTATTACCGTAGAGAAAGAATCATAGTGCCTTCAAAGAGGCTATGATTTATGATTGTGAACGATACAAAATTTATGAGTGACCAAATGTCAGGAAAATTACCACCCCAAGATATAAAAAAACAGCTAAATATTTTCAATTTAAAAGCTTCTTTTTTTGTTTCCACTATCTGCTTCTCAAACTCATATAGCTTCCCTTCTCTTGCAATAACAATCTAAACATTTGCTAGTCAAATTCTCATTTGGCACTGTTGACAAGAGAACAATTCTTTAACAATAGTTGGTTTGGAAACCAACAAAAACAAATGGGAAGTCCACTGTTTAATGAAGAACAGGGGGGAAAAAATCCCACACAGATTTTTTTTACTTAATGACTCTGTTAAGTTCACAGCAAGGGCTGGAGAAAAGTATGAATGCTTCACCTGGATTTCAGCATAAATACAAAATTAAAACTAGTTTACAAGCTTGTCTGCTAATCTTTTAACCAATCTTTTAACCACAGAGTGTAAAATCTTTTAAGATCCAAATTTACTTGGAGTAAATAATTATAAGCAATTCATGGAATAGTTATCTTCAATGAAAAGATTATTTGTATGCATATGCCCTGAAAGTTTAAAATTTTCATTTTCAAATAAAGCAGCTTCCAAAAAATGTGTCTATATACAGAGTTCAGCATATGAACTACAATATAAGGCAATACAAATGCAAAAAGAAAAAGAAAAAGAAAGATTCAGTTGGTCTGTGCATCAGGATCATCATCCTATGATGAAAAAATTGTCAAGAAGATAACAGCATCACAATTAACTACAATTCATAAAGACCTAAGTCTCTTTTATGGAAAAAAGAAATTAAAATGCAATTTTTAATTGAAAGGTCAATGCAATTGGTGGCAACTTAGAAGAAAACATTAACTTATTTCTTTTCTGATTAGGACAATTGTATAGAAATCAATTCAGTAAAGAAGAGAAGTTCTCTGCATAAAATTTCTTTATAAAGCACTAAGGCATGTAGAATTTCACTGGCAAAATCATTAGTTGTGAGGAGACTAAGGCAAATGATGTGTTTTCAAAATACAAATGTTTTGGTTAATGAAAGCATTTGTTTATCTGTAATGTTAATTTCTATCTTTTGATTAAACATCATTTTGCTTTGGTAGGACTAAGCAGTTAAAAGCACATGATGCACACAATACTAGATTATTTACTTGGTATATTTAATTCACACTGTTTATGTACCACAAATTACATACACTCCTTTTTCTTCACAAGGCACATTAAAATATATTAAAACTACAAAATGGCAATAATTGCATTCCCACCAAAAAACAAACCAAGAGGAAAGCTAGATGGCTCTTCATTCCCTTAAAATGCTGAGTAGCATCATGCTCAATTACCCATCCATAACTCGAAAGTGTTTATTTTATTTTTATTATTAAATTTATTTGCTGTCCATCTAATTTCAAAGTGACTCTGGGCGACTGACAGTATTGAAAGCAATAAAATCATAAAAGATAAATATTTATAAAACAATAAAAATGGAAATCAAAGATAAAATTATGGTTAAAAAAATAGGGAGGGAGGGGACTAATTCATCAACTACCTCCAGTGTAATGTTTCCCCATTGGGGCTCCAAGCCATCTGGCAGTGCCAGGTCTTCAGGCTCTTACAGAAAGTGAGAAGAGTGGGAGCCGATCTCACCCTAGGGAGTAAAATGTTCCAAAGATCAAGAGCCATGGCAAAGATGGCCCTTATCCTGGACACTGCCAGTTGAAATTCATTGAACCACAGTATGGTTCTGTAAAAGCAAAAAGCTTCTGATTTCACTTATAATATTGATAATACTCTTTTCTGTTGTAACATTCCATTATTTATTTTACATATTGATTTGCATTAGAGATGGTTAGTAAGTTTTCAAGAAACCTCCTTTAAAAGTTATGCATGAACAAATTTTATCTAACTTGTACAATGCAAACTCCATCAATTCTGCTAAGACTTATGACTTTTAATATTTTAATATTGCAAATGTTTCCTTCCTTCCTTCCTCCCCTCTCCTTCTATGATGCATTTCATCATTTCATAAACATTCAAGAAATTTGTTTACCTTCCTCTTCAGAAGAACTGTTTGTCCTGCTTATTTATATGCATACATGTAATTCAGTATTAATCAACTGAAATACTATTTAATAAACTATGTGTTCATCAATGATTAACCAAACACAACAAATGCTTTTCTTTTCTTTATTATTTCTTTCATATTTATAAAATATTACCAGTCTCAATGATAATTATAGACAATTGCTAGCATAGTTTCCAAGACTAAATCCTCCTTCCCATTTCAGTCTGATCACCTGTATCTAGATTAACTGTAACATAGTCTGCATCAAACTGGTGCCTGCCAGATAGGTTATACCCAGTTATTATATTTTTATGCAATCACCCATAGCAAAACAAAAACATGTTGGTGGAGAAACTCAAGAGAAACTTGATTTTCTAAGAAAATAGTGTATTTGGCCAAGAAAAAATAAATAAAGTTACCATGGAATGTAATTGTTAGAATTGTTAGAATGCTCACACTGTAAGAATGCAATCTCTAGTCAAAATTTGTTCAGATGACTAAACCACACTGTAGGGTTGTTGGAGGTTTTAAAAAAAGGAGGGATGGGGAAAAAGCTGAACTGCTTCTAGGAATGGAATAAAAAAGTGATAAATACCCTGTTTCCCCGAAAATAAGACCCTGTGTTATATTCTTTTGAACCCTGAAATAAGCGCTTGGCCTTATTGCCATGCACTCAAAAGCCCGATTGGGCTTATCAGGGGATGTCTTATTTTGGGGGAAACAGGGTAGTATTTAATTTATATTAATGTAGTATTAAAGAAACCAGATTTCATTAATTAGAATTAGCTTGTGATTCTAGTGATTACATTTCCTGCATCTTTTGTTAAATTTTGAGCAATTATTTAACTCACCAATTACATCCAGGCCATTGGTGAAATTCAGAAATATTCATATAAATACTAAGTCCAATAAAGTATGCGTTTATTATATACAAAAAGGTACACATCTAGAACATGTTGGATTTTTTTTCTCAATTTTATAAAATATTTAATTGCTAACCTTATTGATTGAAACTAAATTTCTTACAGCTTACTTATTTTTAAATTGGGTTAGGCTACATTTAAGTATTAAAAAACTGTCAGAATAGGAAGCTGGTTAAATGAAGCAAAATCCCCCTCTATTCTGCATTGATCAAACCATACTTAGAATATTGTATTCAGTTCTGGGCACCACATTTTAAAAAGAAATTAATATACAGGAGTGTATTCAGAGGGGCCTGGAAAAAAGATTAAGAAGAATGGAGAATACCATAGGGAGATATGAGAACTGTCTTTAAGTGTATGAAAGGCTGTCATGTAGAAGCCTGGACAAAAATTTGGCAACTTTAAGATGTGTGGACTTCTAACTTCCAGAAGTCCTCAGCCAGCCAACTCCCAGTAGGAGTTGAAGTCTGTCTATTTAACATTGTCAAGTTTGAGGAACAGAGTTTTAAATGAATGACCAAAGTTTCAAAAAGATCTGGGCAGGCATGGCCAGTGGCTGAAATAAATGGCATGGCATTTAGTAGGGAGAAATGTAGAGTCCTGCATTTGGATAGGAAAAATGAAAGGCACAAATATAGCATCGGATAACCTGGCTTGGCAGTAATACATGGTGAAAGGATCCGAGTATCACCTTCACATTAAACATGAGTCAGCAGTGTGATGCAGCTGCTAAAATGACAGTCCTATCTTCAGATGCATGAACAGTAGTAGAGACTCTGGTTTACAGATGTAATTAATTAAGTCCACTCTAGTCAATATTATTCAGAGTACTGTGCCCAGATATGGGCAGGACAGTTCAAAAAAGGTTAAGGATAAACTGAGGTGACTTCAGATGAGGGCTCTCAAGATAGTGATTGGTTTGGAAACCACATCCTATAAAGAACAGTTCATGGATGAATAGAGAGGGGTGTGTGTGTGTGTGTGTGTGTGTGTGTGTGTGTGTGTGTGTGTGTGTGTAGCCTTCAGGAAAAATGACTAAAGGAAGATATGATAGCAATCTTCAAATATCTGAAGAACTATCCCATAGAAGAAATGGGCTCATTCGCCTTTGCCCCACTATGAAGAAGGAGTTTCAGGCTAGATCCCAGAGTACTTCCTGGCTGCATAGGCTGATTAGCCAGTGAAACAGGTTGTCATACATGATGTGATATAACAGGTCTTCAAACAAAGTCTGAATGACTATATGTCACAGATACTCTAGAGCAGTGATTCTCAATCTTTTCTTCACCACAGACCCCTTTTACATACCTTTTGTGGTCACGGACGATGGCCGTGAACCCCAAGACAACTCAAGATTTAAATCATAACATTGCTTCAAGCTTTTGCAAATCTCCTGTGATGACATCGCGTCCCCCAGGAGTTCATGGACCACAAAATTCAAAGATTCAGAATTGCTCTTATTTCATGAAAATACATATACTGTATATGCATTATAGCTGAAGGTGGGTTCATTTTACCCCAACCTAAAATAATGTTTGTTCATAAATGGATCAATTCTGGTTGAGATGGAAGAATGCACACAAATACCAGCTTGTCTGAAATGGCACCTAACAGATCAGAGAAGTTTAAAAGTAGCCTCTGAAGTCACATTAAGGAGACATCTTACCACAGACAGTGGTAAGGACAGCCGAGAAGATTATAGGAAGCATACTTCCTGTTATTCAGGATACTGCTTATAAGCACTATGTGCTTAGAGCTCAAAGCATTGTTAGGGACCCCACACACCCACTTCACGGTCTGTTTCTGTTGCTCCCCTCTGGGGAGCAGGGAGGAGGTTTTGAAGTATTTCTAGCAGGACTACCAGATTGTTCCCAATGCCATCTGTTATGTTCTAACTGTTTCAACTGTGTTGCATGGTTCCAACCAAGTCCAGCGTTTGAGCGGGAAAAAGCTCAAACGCTATTGGCTGGTCTGTCTGACAGCTCCCTATAAAAGGGCAAGCTGTCAGACTGCTCTTTGCTGGTTGCTGATACAAGAGCTGAAATAAAGAGCTGCTTTTGGAAGTCTGTCTCCTGTCATCTCTACCCACTATCTAACAGTGGCGACGAGGGCTTGGGTTCAGGAGAACCGTGACTGCTTCTTCAGCGATTCCAACCAGCCAGGCAGCTGCTTTTCTGCCTTCTCTCTGCCGCGATGTCCAACTTCTGTTCTTTGCTGGTTGCTGATACAAGAGCTGAAATAAAGAACTGCTTGGAAGTCTGTCTCCTGTCATCTCTACCCACTATCTAACAGTGGCGACGAGGGCTTGGGTTCAGGAGAACCGTGACTGCTTCTTCAGCGATTCCAACCAGCCAGGCAGCTGCCTTTCTGCCTACTCTCTGCCGCGATGTCCAACTTCCACCCACCGGCGCCTTTCGACCCGACCCGGGAGAAGTGGGACTCCTATATGCGGCGCTTCGAGTGCTTCCTTGAGGCAAACGACATGCTGGGTCTGACCGACAACCGTAAACGAGCTGTTTTTCTCCGTCACTGTGGCCCCGAGGTGTTTGACACCGCGGAGTCTTTGTCAGACCCAACACCGGTCCAGACCGTTCCGTGGCAAGTGCTTCAAGCCACGCTGAAGACGCACTACGCGCCCACCCCGTCCAAGGTCGTCCGGCGATATGAATTTCGGCAGCGGATGCAGCTGGAGGGCGAATCAATTAATCAGTATATCGCCACCCTCCATAAGGCGTCCGGCCATTGTGAGTTCCGCGACCTGGACGACATCTTGCTGGACCAACTTATCTGTGGCGTGCAGGACATCCGCCTGCAGCGCCGGCTCCTGGCCAAACCGAACCTGACTCTGACAGCCGCCTTGGACGAAGCCATGGCTGCGGAATCATCAGCCAAGGCTGCTGAGTCTCTACATAGGTTCGCGGCTGCCAAAAAGGAGCCCAATCCTTCGCCTGCGGTGCACCAGGGCGACCTGGACGACCCTGAGAGCAGCAACGATGACAGCGTCTGCCGCGCCGATCGCCGACGTTTGCCACCCCAAAAAGACTCTCCCGCTGTCTGTGCCAGCTGTGGGGGGCGGCATCCGAGAGCGTCTTGCCGGTTCCAGGACGTTATCTGCCAGCGCTGTGAAA
>QLTV01001474.1:845910-867521 GCA_003457575.1 Thermophis baileyi
TATCTATCTATCTATCTATCTATCATCTACCTACCTACCTACCTACCTACCTACCTACCTACCTATGAATGATGGAAGCTTACCTACACATGCCAAGAATCTGAAATGTAGCTTCAAAGTTTAAATATCTTAATGCTTCTTTAAACATGATGCTTTATTTTAATACCTTTTTAAAAAAAAAATAGAATTAGCATATCATTTTTACAGCATAGGATACAGGCCACTTAGATTTCCTGTTGTCTGCATGTTACTCACTATTTCACTCAGTCTTAAGCTAATTATTGAGGTGTTATTGATGTACTGAGAAACACTAAAAGTAGTTAAGTTATTACTGTATTCAAATGTGGTTGCTTGGCTATTTCTACAAAAGAACAACTGCTATTTTGAGGTCTTATGATATTATGCTTTGGTCATCACATTTTGTAGTATTTTGAAACAAATGTATTGGTCAGATTGTTGCACTGCATTCAATCAACCAAAAGAGACTGAATACAAGGATAGAAATATCTTTTAATTGGCTAAAATAATTCAAAGGGTTTACATAAACTTACAATGCAAAGATTTTGCCCATTTAGATTTTTTTTCTCTCCAGTTACGCATTTAACAGTAAATTTATTTTATTTAAAAAGATGGTTCAAAAGACTTCTTTCTATATATTTGGCTAAGAATTACAGCCATGAAATTTTCCATGTGAGAAAAAACAATACATAATCTTTTAAAAGTTCACCATGTTTAGAAATATCTTAATGAAACTCTCCAAGTATATGAATGGTTATCAAGAAGACCCAGATGACATATTGTAATCCTCAGAAAGACATATGGCTCATTAATAGTTTTTAAATTTTGAAAAGTGAGAAGTTTTTACATGCATTGGTAACTGGCAATGTGCTCTGGAAATAGTCATTTTGGCTTCCTTGCAGAAGCCAAAATTCATTTCCTCAATGTGCTGCCAATCATGGTTGTCTTATTGTGCTTATATACGATAGATTTAGACACCTAGAATTCACTTGTCTTTCATCTTTTAGAAATGTCCATTTTTCTAATGACAAACAAATGATTCACTCTACACATTTCCACTTCTTAACACTTCAGCTTGGACCCATGCATTTTTACAGGGGCAGGATTAACATGCCAGATATAAAATAGTATGTATATGGTAGCAAATTACAATATAACACATATGGTAGCAAAGTACAATAGAAACAGCTTTAACTTTTGTACTGTCTTGAACTATATCTTTACTCAGTCTTTTTCTGATATATCAAGATAATTAGAAAAATAAATACAAGGAAATTGGAATTTATGTACTATAAATCCAGGTATAAAGGACTGAACCCTAACCCTTTTCAGGTAATTCAAACTTATCTGCATAATGTTATTTCTCATCTGCATAAGACAACAAGGAAGATAACTAAAACAAAGTGCAGAATTAGCACAGCTATTCTAATAATGTATTTATTCTACAAAAAATAGTGGGATCAGACATACAATTATAAATATTAAATATATCTTAAATAATTCAGCCCTGACCTGCTATATGAGAGACACTTTGCCTTTGTTAGATTTGATAGCTATTATTTTGACTGCTTACTCAAATACAACCTACAAATATTAGAATATAAATACATCAATGTATAATTCCTTGCCAGGTCTTCATTCTTCTTTATCCTTTTAGAACAAATATATACTTGCCTTTTTTTTAAGTGATTTGTTCCTGCCTTCCAACCAATCATCCATCTGGTCCTCAATGTCTTCAATAGAAGTCCCATGATCATATGATGGTATATATGCATTTGTTTCAGCCACAGTATACACAGGAAATTCAGATTTTGGTTTCTTGACTTTAGGTTTTTTTTCCTCTGTGAAAAATAAGAAGGAATTTAAATGACAAATTTTGGGGGAAAGCATGCTTACGATACCTACTACCCTCAAATATGTCTAAGAAAAAAAGAGCTATTTGAGATCAGCAAGTTTACACTCTGAATTTTAGACAGCAAATCAGCAGAGATTTTTTACTTCATTAATCAAAGTATTGTGTTCCTTCAGAAATGAATTTCAGTATCACTGGAATTATGAAAGCACACTTTTGTTTCAAAAAAGGTTTGGCAAGATAAATAATTGGAGACCCTGTACCGTCACAGAAGTAATGACAAGTAACAGGAGTTTCAATCTAGAAACTAGCACACTAGTAAAAGGAGTGATAACCCCCATAAGCTTCATGTGTGTTAATTAAAGAGATTACAGTGAAAATAAAAAATTATTCTGGATGGCCACATATTACAAACACAATATTCATGTTGCATCTAATTGTTCAAATATAAGTTGTCCATATGGTGAAGATCAGAAAAAATCAGAAGCTAACTATTTCAGCCTATAAGATTTAAATCATGCACAATCTGAAATATGGGGCTAAGATTAAAGCACTTTTCAAATTATAATATAGTTCAGATTGTCTTGCAAAATATAATGCAAGAAAAGTACTAAAAATGACAAATGTTTTCCACTTTATGTACTTAAAATATTTCTTCTATAGTATTGTTCCTTGCAAACCCAGTTCTTAATGTGTACTAGAACAGTATACAGTATAATACAAAATAATTGAAACCTATTTTTAAAAAATTAAAGTCATAAGCTCTTTCAAGTTTCTAGAAAGATGCATACTTAGATTTCTAATTGAAATATATTTCTGTTCAAGTAATGAATAAGGCCTATTCATGAAAATGAATTAAGACGACTGGGAGTTTGGTGGGTAAAGGTATCTTCCATATAATTTCTCAAGAACATGCTGAGAATGTTCAACTACGATTTCATATTACGTGCTCAAACCTAAGTTTTGATCACTCCTCTTTCTTCATTCCTCTTCAGCAATCCAACATTAATTGGATACTATATTATGCTTAAATAAACTTTAAACAATAGTGATTTTAATAATTATTTAATGGAATAATAATTTATTTAACTAGTTTATATAGTTGCCCATCTAACCAAGTAAATCTAGATGATGAACAGAAATAAAAACATACCAACTATATAAACCCATTTTAAAAATCACAGTGTGAGGTCCTCAACAAATCACATCCATCTCTGATCTCCATCAATATCCTGGTTCCAATGGCTGGCAGAAGAGTCTGGTCTTCACAGCCTTTTTAAAAGCAAAGATGGTTGGAATTATTTATAATTCCAAGATATGTATAAGTTGGCTGTCCCAAGGCTGTCCCAAGATATGTATAAGTTGGGTGAGAGTCAGTTGAGTGTGTTGGTCCCTCTCCCCTGGTGAGAGCTGGGGGGGGGGAGTGGCTCCCTGCTTGGTGGGTGAGAGCAACTAGGCAGGGTGCTGTTTGTGCATTGAGTTAATGTATTGTGAGTGTGTTAGGGGATAAGGGAGTGCTGGATGTGACCCCTCTGCGGAAGTGAGGAAGGGGTGGTGTGAGCTTGAGGGCACTGAGAGCAAGTGCTATAGTGCCTGTTGGGCTCACCTTGCCCCAGTTTGTCAGTTAGAGGAGGTTCCCCTTTTAAATCAAGGAAGAGTGTGAGGGATGGGGAATGGAATGGTTTGCAGGGAAGGCAGAGGAAGGCGGTCTATTTCAGTGGTGTCGGGTAAAGGGAAATACGGGAGGCAAGGGGGGCACTCATGGGGAATGTGACCTAGGTGTTTAGTAATGGTTTCATGTTCTGCCCCCTTGTACCCCATCTCATTTACCTGGTCAGCAGATCCGTGGTGGTCCTGGTCTTAGGCTGCTGCTTTTAATTGTCAGATCAGCCTGCAATAAGGCTAGCCTTATTGCTGATTTGATTTTTGAAGAGAAAGCTGATCTGGCTTGTATAACTGAGACCTGGCTGGACCAGGGGTGAAATCCAGCAGGTTCTGAAAGGTTCTTGAGAACCGGTAGCGGAAATTTTGAGTAGTTTGGAGAACCGGTAGCGGAAATTTTGAGTAGTTCGGAGAACCAGCACTTATCACCTCTGGCTGGCCCCAGAGTGGGGTGGGAATGGAGATTTTGCAATATCCTTCCCCCAGGAGTGGGGAGGAAATGGGGATTTTGCAGTATCCTTCCCCTGGAGTGGGGTGGGAATGGAGATTTTGCAGTATCCTTCCCCTGCCATGCCCAAGCCACGCCCACCAAGCCATACCACGCCCACTAAGCCACGTCCACAGAACCGGTAGTAAAAAAAATTGGATTTCACCACTGGGCTGGACCCAGAGGAAAGTGTTCCCATCTTAGAAATATGCCCAGTGGGTTATTGAGCATGGCACCAGCCTAGAGGTCAGGGCTGGGGAGGGGGTGTTATCCCTGCTGTTATCAGGGATTCTCTGGCAGCCTCCGGGGCATGGCTCCACAACTGCTCGGCTGTGAGACCCTTTTATTTAGGTTGGGCTCAAGGGATCAGGTGGGATTGCTGCTGCTGTACCACCTTCCCTGCTGTGTGGCAGCTTTCCTACCCGTACTCCTGGACCTCACCGCAGGGTTGGCAGTGGAGTTCCCCGGGCATATAGTTCTGGGGAAACTGCAAACTGGTCAAATGCAACCCGGGATTTCATGGAAACCAGGACTTCCATGGGCCTGTCACAGATTATCCTGCGCCCGACTAGAAATAGTGGTCACATACCCGATTTGGTGTTCTTGTCAGAGCAGTGCCTATGTGACATGGAATTGGTGGAATTTGGTCCCCCTGTCATGGTCAAATCACAGTTTGGTGGCAATTAGTTTCTCAGCTGAACTCTTAGTCACTGTTTGGAATAGGAAATTGACTGAATCTCTGGACAGGATTATGCCCGTGACCTCTCCTCACTCATAGACCTCTCTGTCCTCTGTGGTAGACAGAGGAACTGAGAGGGATGAAACAGATGAAGAGATGTCTAGAGCACCGCTGGCAGAAGACAAGGGATGAATAGCAATAGCACTTAGATTTATATACCGCTTTATAGTGCTTTACAGCCCTCTCTAAGCAGTTCACAGAGTCAGCATATTGCCCCCAACAATCTGGGTCCTCATTTTACCCACCTCGGAAGGATGGAAGGCTGAGTCAACCTTGAGCCGGTGAGATTTGAACTGCTGAACTGCAGCTAGCAGTCAGCTGAAGTAGCCTGCAGTACTGCACTCTAACCACTGCGCCACCTCGGCTCGATCGATGAACTCGATTGAACACGGATAAGAGCCTAAGGGCGATTCATGCAGTTAAATGTAAATACTTCTCTGCACTAATTGCGTCTGCAGATAACTGACCAGCGAATCTCTTTAAGGTGAGCCGTCTCCTCCCTGGGAAGGAGGAGACTAAGGCCCACCTGAGGGGGCGTGCTAAGGAATTTGCAGATTTCCTGGAAGGCAAAATTGCTGGACTTTGTTCCCAGTTAGATGCCAGCGTGGTTGCTGATCTGGTGGAGGTCCGAGGCAGGTTCTTGCCCTGTTATCTGGGAACAGTTTGACCCTGTTGCTCCTGAGGAAGTGGACAGGATCCTAGGGAGTATGCACGCAGGCACCTGTGTTTTAGACCCATGTGCCTCCTGGCTTGTGAAAGCTTCCTGGGAGCTGAAAAGCGGGTGGCAGTGATTAATGCTTCCCTACAGTAAGGGGTAGTCCCCAGCACTT
The DNA here is from genome assembly GCA_003457575.1 of Thermophis baileyi. Lineage (NCBI taxonomy): Eukaryota > Metazoa > Chordata > Lepidosauria > Squamata > Dipsadidae > Thermophis > Thermophis baileyi. The sequence goes on from QLTV01001474.1 coordinate 851,499, forward strand.
TAAGGAGGCTGTGGTCCACCCTCTTTTCAAGAAGCCATAGCTGGATTCCACCCTATTAGGTGGATAATTTTTGACCTGTCTCCAATCTTCCCTTTTTGGGGAAGGTTGTTGAGAAGGGGTTGTGCGGCAGCTCCACAGGTTTCTGGATGAAACGGATTATCTAGACCCCTACCAGTCAGGATTCAGGCCTGGATATGGGACAGAAATGGCACTGGTTGCGCTTTATTATTATCTGTGGTGGGAGCGGGATGGGAGTAGTGCATCCATCCTTGCTCTACCTGACCTCTTAGCGGCTTTCGATACAATTGATCACAATATCCTTTTGGAGCAGCTTTGGGGGTTGGGAGTGGGGGGCTCTGTGCTATCCTGGTTCACTTCCTTCTTCTGTGGCCACTCTCACTCAGTGTTAATAGGAGGCGAGGCCACGAGGACCTTTGTGCAACTGCGGGTTGTGAGCCAGTTATGCCCTTTCCTGGATCAACAATCCCTACTCATGGTCACTCATGCCCTAGTCACCTCCCATCTTGACTATTGCAATGCGCTCTACATGGGGCTACCCCTGAAAACCACCCAAAAGCTCCACATGGTTTTGTGCAGACCTTTGTGTACACATGTATCACTTCTTCTGCGGGAACTGCATTGGTTGCCAATTTGCTTCCAGGTGCAATTCAAGGTGCTGGGTGTCACCTTTAAAGCTCTTCATAACTTGGGACCAGGATATCTGAGAGACCATGCCCACTAGAGCAGGGAGGCAAGGAATGCTGCGGGTCCCATCTCCTAAGGAGATATATCTGGCAGGACCCAGAAGAAGGGCCTTCTCCGTGGTGGCTCCCTCCCTCTGGAACATCATCCCTCCAGAAATTAGATTGGTCCTCAATCTCTCCCGGAAGCCCTGAAGATGTGATTTTGCCAGAGGACCTGGGGAACCCAGCGAGATGGAGCCCATTAAATGTCTGGTATGAATGTGTTTTCACCAGGGTGGGAATTTCTTTCTTTTTCTTTTTAATTTTTTTTTATTTCCATATAGACATTCACATTTTTATCAGTTCATTTCTCTTTTACATCTTTTATACATTCATTAGATATTTTATACATATTTCTTATCTTATTACATTATTTAATTCAGGGTTGCTTTTTTTCCATCCCCTTTTCTTTTTACAGCCCCTCCTTCCCTTTCTCCCCTCTCCCTTCTTCTCCTCCTGAACTACTTCCCTCAATGTAGGGAGGGAGGGTGGGAATTTCTTGATGTGTTTTGTGAAATTCTTGGACATGGTATCAAGTGCCCCAATGACAATGGGTATCACTGTTACATGTTTCATCCATAGCCTTGCAGTTTCGATGGCCAGGTCGCGATATTTTGTAACAACAACTACTACTACTACTACTACTACTACTTCTACTATTATTATTATTATTTCTTTTATATTGTGCTTTTATGCCATGTAAGCCACCTTGACTCACCATGTGCAAATAGGCGGTAATATAAATTTTCTAAATAAATAAAAATAAATAAATAAGATAGATAGATACCATGACAGAGAAAGCTCAACAGAAGGGACCTAGAACACATCCACTTTGCTAGAATTAATAGGTGGGCAAAAGCCAACAGGGAAATAAGTCCTGCAATAATCTGGCCATAACCTATGTAGGGCTCTAAAGGTGACAACATCTACCTTAATTTGTATCTGGAAGCCCACTAGCAGCCAATGCAACACTACTAACAGCAGTGTTATGTGAGTGTAGTACAGGTAGTCATTGACTTACAACAGTTCATTTAATGACCGTTCAAAGTTATTAACAGCACAGGAAAAAGTGACTTATGACTGTTTTTCACACCTATGACCATTGCAACATCTCCATGGTCACATGATCAAAGTTTAGACACTGGGCAACTGATTCATATTTATGAGGTTGTAGTGTCCCAGGGTCACCCAGGATTACCTTTTGTTACCTTCTAACAAGCAAAGTTAATGGGGAAACCAGATTCATTTAACAATGTGTTACTAACTTAATAACTGCAGTGATTCATTTAACATCTGTGGCAACAAAGGTTATAAAATAGGGCAAAATTCATTTAACAACTACTGTATCTTGCTTAGCAACAGAAATTTTTGGGTCAATTGTGGTCATAAGTTGAGGACTACCTGTACACCCCAAATTGCATGTGCCATTCATTGCACTTTAGATCACCTGAAAGCTTCTGAGCGCTCTTCAAGCACAGGGTCACATAGAGAATGTGGCAATAATCTAATCGGGAGATGAGTAAGACATAAGTGACCATCATTGGGGTCCTCCGATTTAGGAATTCAGTTCAAATTGAAAAAACAATAATAAATGTTCATGATTCAGAAATTATGGCTTGAAATTGCCTAGTTTTCTGAATTATATTGGAGACTAAATACAGTTCATCTGATTCAAAATTACAGGTTCCACAACATTAGAGAAATATTTTAGATCTCTTCACAACCAGGGAAAGAAAGAGGAGCATGATTCATTTTCTATCTATTAAACTATATTTTATTTTTGAGGCCAAACAGACTTTCTGCAACACTCTACTAAAAGGATATCCTATCTGATATCCTCCAGATCCTTTTACAACTCCCACAATTCCTTAGCATTATCAATGCCAACTAAGGTCAAGAAAAAGTAGAAGTCCAAAACAACTGGAGGTCAGCAGGTTGCTTACCACTGCCCTTCCACACATCAAAACATGGATCACCAGAAAGTTTTATGGATAACAGAAAGCTTGATTCTCAATAGATGAGTTTCACATTTTACACACCAATGTTCTCTTAAGAGCCCCTAACTTTTTCCCACACAAGAAAGGCTGAAGTTTATTTCTATGAAGCACTGTGATATGTGCAGTTGTTCATATAGTGAGATCAAAATCTGTCTTCCATCTTACTGTTGGATAATCCTAATTCAGCAAGAACTACCACCTGAAGCAGCATGCATTACACAGATATACTTTGGGATGGTCAGTTCACTGTCATGCTAATCAATCTTACAAAATAAAATAAAGAAATAGAGATAACCCCTGCCAAGTCATTGTGAGCTGCTTGCAGAAAGGTGGGATCAAAATGTAATTAAATCAGATAACTAGTAGTAATTTATGTATTTACTAATTACTGGCAAAGCTATTATTAACCCAATTAATACTCCCTAAGATTTCACTGCAGTCCCATTGCTGCCCAGACTCTTTGGAATACTGTATACGCCCATACAAAGATTCTTTTAGTAGCCAGTTCAGTTTCCAAAAAGCAATGGAAATATGGTTTTTCTTTGGAGATTATTATTCTGTGTTTCCTATATGACTAGTAGTCAGCTACCAGTCACATTTTGTTTATGGTTTTCATTATTTTGCTGTTTTGATTTGTAAACCCATCTAGAAATGTAGCAGTATAAAAATACTTGAAATTAATTAATAGCCTGATCCCCTATTTTCCATTCTATAAAACAAAATAAATAAATAAAAACCCAGCTGGGGTTAAATAGAAGTTGTATAAAGATAAAAGATAGCCATAATGAAATAAATTCATACTGGGGTTTGCTAACATAGCATGTATATGACTGGAAACATAAATTCACTGGAGTTTTGGGGACTAGGAGCACATTTTGCATTTTCAGAACATATAGCAGGTATAAGTGTTTTTTTATCAGGACAACCTGATCTACCCAAATATGGGACGGAGCATACTGCTTCCGCTTTCATCTTTCAGCCCCAATCCAGGAGCCTTCGCAGGCAGTCACTTTCACAACAAACTATATTTTGTGTGTGTGTTATTATTGGTAAATATAAATTTTTAACATATGGCAGGTATACTTACAAAATAGCTGCTGTGGGAAACTGCTTATTTACTAAAATGGTTAATCAGAAAAAAAAATCCATTTGCCAGAAGATAAATTAGCCTCAGATAATATTCTCTACTATCCTACAAAAAACATTCTGGTGCTCAAAGGCATGGCTGAAAAATCTACAACGTTATAGTCTAGTGTTTTGCTCTGCAAATTTCCAGATTTGTATTTTATAAGAGGTGGTTGTTGTTGTTGTTGTTCAGTTGCTAAATTGCATCCAATCCTTCATGACCCCATAGACCATAGCATGATAACCCCCACCCCCATCCTCCACTGCCTCCCAGAGTTTGACCAAATTCATGTTTATTGCATTGATGCCACTATCTAACCATCTCATCCTCTGCTATCCCCTTCTTCTTTGGCCTTCATATAAAAAATTATAACCTTTAAAAAAATTCAGTTGGGTATGGAGTCCAGTGAACACTAAGGAAGAATACCTGACGTCACCATGTTGCCTACTCCTTAATGTGACAGAAATGGGGCAAACTGGAAAATCTATAATTCCACTAAGAGGCAATAATACCTGCAAAATAATATTGGTAAGCATTTTATGATGCAGAACAATTACAAAATAAATAAGATGAGGAAAAGGAGAAATAATATTCCCAGTTTTTATACATAGCAAGCAGTTTACATATTGCAATTAAATAAAGGTAAAACAGAAGAGAAAAAGTCTCAAAGGTTCTACTTCAAATTATCAAAGGACCACATCTTTTGTGAGTAAGTTACACATAGCAACATTTTCGGTAGGTTCATATCATTTTGAGCACATTTTATAGTGTTTAGTAGTCAAATCAATTTGGAACTATTATAAAGTTTATCAGAATTTTTTTTCCAGGAAAGCACAAAACTAAGTGATTGCTATTTCTTCAAGACATTATATAAAATCATATCTTTTGGAATTGTTAATATATTTGTGCTGTTTTATCCAACCTTATTTCTTACCTGATTAATTGATTTGAATGCAATAAGACAACAGGAATTCAGAAGTAATTTTGGGAATTTCATATTGCAGTTAATATGATCCTTAGTAAACCCATTTTCTGCACAGATGGAATCTGACTCCATCTATAGAATTAGATTTCAGTTAGACTCCATCTGTGTAGAAAATGGGACATGCTGAGATAGGTGGAAAACCCACCCACCCCCCTGCCTCCCACACATACCATTTTAGAAAGGATAAATGCAATAAAAACTGCACTAAAAAAAACTCACTCTGAAGTGTTTCCAGTTCAGCTCTTGCCAAAGCCTCTTCTTTCTCTTTTATTTTTGTTTCTTTATATTCTACGTAGAGTTGCCTCGCCTCCTTTAAGAAAAAGCAATGATATTAGCATTTCAGAGAGACCAACTCTGAAAAGCATAATGTTAAAGTTTTACACTTTATTTCAAGCCTGGCAATTATTTTCTTTAAAAAAAAATTAAAGAGTGAGATTTCTTAATAACAATGCAGCATAATGAAAACAAATTCTAAAGATGTATTTTAGCAACAAGCTACTGTGGTCCTAGTTATTGAAAAGGTAATGGATGAAATGGTTTAATTGTAGATTTGAAATGCAACATTGCCCACTAGTTTTCACAGTATGCAAGATGTCCTATCAATTATCATTTCAACAAATCATCCCAGCAAAGTTCCTTGGTTGGCTGGAAATTAAAAGCACAGATCAGTCAAGCCACTCACACTTGCAACTGTAAGTAAATTCAGCAAAAACTATATATCAGACTGATATATCTGATGCATTTAGGATGAATATCTGACTAGAAGAAACCTTTCTGTTTAGAATGATGAAGGTTTTCACAGTGCTTGTTTTACTGCTAATGTATCACAACAGCCCAAATGCCTCAGCCACTTAGCACTCTAATGGCCAGTTTTAGATTTCTCTACTGTGAGTAGAAAATTATATTAAGGTTTCTTTAAGAGACAAATAATAGGAAAAAAAGAAAAAGAAAAAATTTGAGGAGCCAGCTTGCAGGTTCTTCACACACACACACACACACACACCCAAACACACACACCAATGCATATACCCAGCTTTTAGTTTCAGCTGCAGTGAAGAAGTATAGCCTAGGGCATTTGGGAGGGTAAATCCAACAGCAAATACAAGCTTATACACAAATTACAAAGGCTAATACGTCCATTTAAAGTCAATAAGCAGTAAGAAAGAGGTAATTCTATCCTTGCAGATTGAGGCTTTCCTGCAACAGGTTATAAAATGGGATTTCCTATCATGGTTACAACAGAATGTTTGAATCATATGGAGATACTTGATACAAATCATCTCTCTACAAATCATATATTTCAAGCTACAGAGAAACAGAACCACAGTATATACATTAAGTACAATCCAAGAAGAATAACATTGTATATTAAACATTTGAGATAACAAGCTTAATGTTTGCTGTTTATACTTCCCAAATAAGACAAATTCAAGCTATTTAGATGTATTAGCACTCTCTGTTATATAGCACTACTTTTCTGAATTGCCCAATTTCAAACAAGAATATTTGGATACAATCTGGACCCTTAATTCATGTTATCAAATTACCAAAACATGATCAGAAATCAGTTTCCACAATGAGGTTTAGAGATTATATCAAAAGCACAAAACCAATAAGGCATGGATGCTTTGCTTGTGAGTTCAGGTTAGAAACAGTTAATTGGCGTTTAACTCTAACCCTTCTGACACTGAAAGCCAATATTTGATGCTAAATTCTGGAACAGAATCTATTACTGCTTATGTGACCTCTAAACATCAGACTCCAAGGGGTATCTGTCAATCTCAGTAGTGTGTCAATCATGGAGCAACTGGAAGTGAGGCTCAGATGAAAATGACAGAATAGAGGAGAAAAACAAAGTTTTCAATAATCAGAATTGGTAAAAGTTAAGAATTGTTTGGGATTAATTGAAATTAAAAGAAGCAAGATAGAAAAATGATACTTTTGAACTTTAATATTAGAGAAGACTCCTGGCAATACATTGAAGCCAAGAAAACAAACAAATAGACCCATGATGGTGAACCTGTGGCACGCGTGCCACAGGTGGCACGCGGAGCCATATCTGCCGGCACATGAGCCGTTGCCCTAGCTCAGCTCCAGCGCGCATGTGCACGCTGGCCAGCTGATTTTCAGCTCGCGCAGAGGTTCTGGGAGGGTGTTTTTGGCCTCCGGAGGGCCTCCAGGGGGTGGGGGAGGGCATTTTTGCCCTCCCCAGGCTACAGGGAAGCCTCTGGAGCTTAGGGAGGGCAAAAAACGGGCCTACCGGGCCCACCGGAAGTCGGGAAATGGGGGGCGGTCATGCGCACATGCACAAGGGGTGGGGCAGCGCGTGGGGAGTCGTGTGCGCATGCGCAGGGGCGGGGCGCGTGGGGAGGCCATTGAATTATGGGTGTGGACACGCACACGTGCACGTTCGGCACCCGAGGAAAAAAAGGTTCGCCATCACTTAAATATACCATTAAATAAATCAACCTAGAGACACAATTAACCAGGATCGTACTTTGAATACATGTGAGGACTTACTTGTCAAAAAATGCATGTAATGCTGGGGAAAGCGGAAGATAAGAAAAAGTTTTCTACTTCTATATTGAGAACTAGTCTGGTCTAGGGGTTAAAGGCACCAGGCTAGAAACTGGGAGACTGTAAGTGCTAGTTGCGCCTTAGGCATAAATGTCAGCAGGGTGACTTTGATATTCTCTTTTAGCTCAACCCATCACTCAGCTGTTGTGGGACAATAGGAGGAGGAAGGAATATTAGGTGTGCTCACCACTTTAATTTTTATAAATAATAAAATAATAATTTATATAAATAAATAATGTAAATAAATAAAAAGGATAATCAACAATACTACAATGCTAAGAATCAACACTGACTTGGCACATAGCCATCAAAGCAATAACCAAAAATAGAAAATTCACAAATATTATCGTTCTATTACAACAAATAGTAAGCAAAACACTTTGGTAGATAAAGATCCATAAAATATGGTATGTAGTTTATATTCAGAATTTTTCATTATTTTCAACTTCTAATTAACTGAATATTTCACTTAATATTTTCTCACTTAAAACATTTTTTTCCATTCAAAACCTGATTTGCAAACCCAACATTAAATGTGATATAGTTACTTATTTTTTAAAATAATACCAAATAGATGCTATTCTTTTACTTTTTATCTATTATTCACAATCAGTTTTTCTAATCTGAAAATTCAGATGCATCCTTCTTGAATATTTTTATTTATTTTGCAAAATTGAACTCTGGGTAGCCATTTGTATTATAATGAAGTCACTTCACTCCAACGGAAATTCACTACCAACTTCTTTTATATCCTTAATCTACAGGATATTTATGTTTATTTTACAAAAATTCAAAATAGTTTCCAGTAACCACACCATGATTAAAGATTAATAATGCTACTAGGAATGGTTTTTTTCATGGGATGAAGCTGATCAGCCACATTCAATTATTTCAATGCTGAACTGCCAACTAACCAAATTTCAAATAACACTACTTTCCCTGGAGCATTTAATTTATAAATTCCAAGTCAGTCAGTCAGTCAGTCAGTCAGTCAGTCAGTCAGTCAGTCAGTCAGTCAGTCAGTCAGTCTAACAACAAACATATGCAGTAATAAGTATGATGTGTTACTTAGACACAATCTTTCAATATATTTCACAACAATAAATAAACCCAAAATCTCTTAACTGAACTTGATTCTTAGTGACTTAATGGACATGTCTATGTAAATTTCTTGTTGGAATTACAGAAGTGATTTGCCACTGTCTTCTTTCCCATCTGACACAACATTAAAATTGCTTTATTGCCCCCACTCACATACTATATAGGCCTCGCTGGGCTTAGCTTTTTTAGAATAGGTCAAAGTTGGCTAGGTACTGCTGCCTAAATCGTTTTCCTCTTCCTCATTATCACTATTCCATATCAATATACTGCAAACCATTGAAGGTTATGGATTATAATTATCATGCAGGTCTGAAACAGTGTGTGTGTGTGTGTGTGTGGTGTGTGTAAAAAAGAAAATGACAAATCTGGATGAAAATCTTCATAAAAAGAGATTGAGCTTCCATATAAAGGCTGAGAATCTACTTGCAATTTAACTGATCAAATAAAAAAAAATGAAACTAAAACCGCTGCTGACTGGCCACATGTATCTCCCATATTAATGAACAAGCTATAGAATTGAACAGCATCAAAACTAATACATCATTAAAATTATTACCACCTTAGAGTTTACTTGAATGTCAAATAAAGATGTGTTATCATGATTTTTTAATCAGTGAAAAAAAATATAAAAGAAAAGGCTATCTTTCCTAATTATTTAATTCATACGAAACATACAGTGAAATCTTTTCACTAGAGAAAAATGTTTAAGATAATCAAAGCACATAGATGATAGGCAGACAAATATAGACAGACAGACAGAGAGACACAGACATAGATAGATATAAATTAGAACAGGGGACCCCAACCTGTAGGCTGCGGTCCACTAGTGGACTGTGAGGGGTTTACAACTGGGCTGTGGAAATGTGTGCAGGTGCTCCATTAAGTGAGCAGCAGGCTCGTGTGCTCGCCACTCACGCAAATGGAGCTGTGCGCACACTTGCCAGCCGCTCACACGGAACCATCCCCTCTCCCCTCCCCAATCCACAAAGCTGGAAACCTTGGGAAATTCTGATTTAGAACCTCTCAGGTACCAAAGTATTTTGCTTTTGCATGCATGTTTATTTAAGATAAACACTACCAAGCAATAATCCAGAAATTGGAATGAATGACAAGAAAGCAGTCTAGTGTTTTTCTATGTCTCCTATTCATTTCAGTAATGTTTGTACCAGTACCCATGGTAAGTATTATTTACATGTTTTCCAATATGTAACTTCAAAAGCTTCATTTATTTTTTATTTTAATTATTTATATAAAATTACTGTCCTGCCATTCTAATATATATGCCTCTTTCAAGGTTAATTGTTTCATCTGTGTAAGCTAAAATAAGAAACATAGCAAAGCTTTTCCAAAAATTCAAAGAAAAGTGAATGAAAATTTGTGGTTTATAAAAGAAAGATACAGGAAGATGCAAGAATAGCTGAAGGAAAAAAAAAACTTTCTCCCTACAAAGGAAACAATGCAGCACAACAATACAAAAAATATCCATCTTAAAAACACTGATTCATGCAAGTAAGCCATTCTATCAACATGCATTTTACAGAGCTTCTTTTCACTCTTTAGGATAAGATAATATGGATTTTACTTTTAGTAGTTGTATTTTACTTTATTAAGTTATTGCTCTTTAAACTATTTTCTTTGCTAATAGTCCCACTTCAGGATCATCAAATTCTCTCCAGGATCTATAGTTCTGTTTGTAGTAGAATCTCCTCACAAATATATGCCATAGATGTTATGGAGCCTTGATTTCAGAATGGTGAGCAGTAACAGTAATACACATTAACATAATATAAAATGTAGTCCATTTAACTGCATTATAAGATCTGATGAAATGCTTCAAGTTTTCATTTAAAAATTTCAGGAAGTATAAATCAATCTTATAACTCTATATATAGCTTTCAAAATAAACTGCTTTCATTTTGTTACAATTTGCTTCCTTCCCTAAGAAATAAAACAAAAATCAATTCCTTTTTTTTACTGCAAGATTTTGGATTCTTTAAAGACAGATGTATTTCATTCAACACTGGATAAGTGCTGAGCTTCCCTGACATATCTTTACACATGTCAGGAGAATTCTCATTTACCATGGTCAAAACAAGATTTGATATAGAGCAGCTTTTCCATTTCCATATCATTCTGCCAGCACAAGATTTTAGTGGCACCTAATATTTCATTAAGAAGACAATTTAAAGCAAGAAAAGACTACTCTCTCTTCAGAACAAAAATCTTGCAGAGATTGTATCCAGGATTCCTTAGCAATTCCTGAAAGTGAAAACTGGTGGTGGGTGAGGTATCAATGCAGAGAAAAAGCTACATTTTGGGAAATTGAGTGGAAACATGATGCTTCCATAGTATACAATATCCATGTTAGTAGTTAAATGTACGTGAAAGTTACTAACATATATGAATCAACTGCTTTTTAGCACCAGATCCAGGATCAGAGAGTAAGTTTTCCTATTTAGATTGGCTAACAAAATGCTTCAGTAGTTATATGTACTAGAGTTGACTGTCCTGTTTGAGGCACCTGGGCAGTTTTATTAAGTAATTAATCACAGTAGGAAGACTTGGCATGATTCCAGGATACAACAAGCTATCCAAATAATTCAGAGAGAATATGAAACATGCAAGTTGAATAATACATTGCAGAACAGGGACTAGAGGAACATCTATGCCTTTGCAATGAATTCCTGTTTCTAGAGACCATGATTTAATAAATTGTTCTGTCCAGAGACAACATCCTAGATTTAATCTTCAAAAACTAAAGAAAAACATAACACACTCAGCTGCTGGGGATGAAAGATGAATGCCCAACACTACCAACAGGTTACAAATGTCATTCATGGTAGGTTCATTCACAGAGGACCTTTAGCCATATGGTCCATCTTTTTTGCTTAGCATGATATGCAAATTCATCACTGTGGCTTGTTCAATAAAACATGCTTTAAAAAATTGACTTAGTATTACATCTGTATGACAAAAATATCTCTGTGCTAAACAGGTTATTTCTGAAAGAAAAAAATATGTCCTGACATCAGAATTCTGTTTAGAAATGGCATCTGGAAGTATGTACAAAACTAAGCTTTGGCTGGGGACATTTGGTAATATTCACATCAGCTCTCCTCACTTCAAAAATCCATCTTAATCTACTTCCTCCCATCATCCAAAAAATAATTAAAAATAAAGCTCTCAAAAATATTGTGCTTTGAAACTGTGCACCATTTTTCTTCTAACCCTAGAGAACAGCTGGCATAGCAAAGAAAAGGAAAATGACAAACAACAGCTAACCTGTGGACATGCATACAAAACAGTTTTCTGAAGTAAAGAACCACCTTAATTATTTTAAGTGCCTTCATGTATTAAGAGTTAAGGGAAAGGAACAGAAGGGACAGGAGTAATAGAAAATATTCAGATGGATAAATGACAAACAGATGTGAATAGCAGTTTTGCGACATGATTTGTGTAAATAGATATTTAGTCAGTCTATTTAATGGCTAATATCAGTAGATATTAAAAAGATACAGGCTGGGATCAAAAGATACCCCTGCCTAAACAGACAGGCCTTCTGCTCGCAGAGAGTATATATTTTCAAATTCAGCTTCAGCCTGAGACTTGTTTTCGTCTACATTTTCAAAAAATAAGATGGGATACTATCTAATAGTGCTAATCAGGGAAAGGTGATGGAAACAGAAACTGCACTAGGACAAAAACAAATTTAATTGGAGGACAAGGAAAAAGTGCAAATTCTTGATTTCAAGAGTGAAGAATTGTCTCTATTGTTATCTAATATAATATATGTAACTCTTTAAAAGTTTAAAGAAATAAAATACCTTTGTATTCCCTTTCTGAAACACCACCACTACCACAACCCCACATGTTTTAATGAAGCATTGATTCAGACAGAATAAATAAATAACTGTGTGATGCTGTATCTTGTCCAAGAGTAGGAGTGAATTTCTGAAAACATATTCTGATTGGCCAAATATAATATATTTCTATAATATTTGGAAAATGTATATTGCCACTTACTTGCTCACGGTGGGTCAAGGTGGCTTACAGGAAATAAAAACATAATATAAAGAAACAAAAATAATAAATAATAAAAATAAAAACATAATAACCCCCCCATTCATAACAGCCATTTAATGGGCTCCATCCTGCTCTGGGTATCCTGCTCTGGGTTCCCTAGGCCCCGGGGCAGAAAAGAGTGTGGCCCAGTCTAATTTCCAGAGAGATGACATTCCAGAGGGAGGCAGCCACCACAGAGAAGGCCCTTAGGGTACAGGACATTCCTTACCTCCCCGCTCTAATGGGTTGGGGGCATGTGAATGGCAAGAGATGGTCCCTCAGATAACCTAGTCACAAGCCATGAAGGACTTTAAAGGTGACAACTAGCACCTTAAATTGCACCCAAAGCAAATCAGCAACCAATCCAACTCCCGCAGGAGAGGTGATACATGTGCACACCAATGTCTATACAAAACCATACGGGTCGCTGCAATTTTCACTAACTGAAGCTTCCGGATACCTTTCAAGGGCAGCCCCCTGTAGAGTGTGTTACAATAGTCAAGACGGGAGATGACTAGGGTATGAGTGACCATGAGTAGGAATTGTTGGTCTAGGAAAGGGTGTAACTGGCTCACAACCTGCAGTTGCGCAAAGGTCCTCCTGGCCATGACTGCCACCTGCTCTTTGAGCAGGAGTTGCGAGTCCAGGAAAACCCCCAGATTACACACAGGGTCTATTTGTGGCAGTGCCACCCCATCCAAGACCAAAGCTGGCAATTCTCCATGAACAAAAGAACCCCAAACCCGGAGCCACTCGGTCTTGCCAGGGTTCAGTTTCAACCCGTTATTCCCCATCCAGCTCCTAACAGACTCCAGGCACTGTGAGAGGGAGATCATGGCATCACTTAACTCACCATGGGCTGAGATGTACAGCTAAGTATCATCAGCATACAGATGATATCTCAGACCATGGTGACAGATGTTGAATAGGAGTGGAGAGAGTACCGATCCCTGTGGGATCCTGCAAAACAGTGGGCAAAGGCTGGATCTCTCATCTCCTATTAACACAGAATGAGAGCGGCCACAGAGGAAAGAAGTGAACCAGGATAGCACAAAGCCTCCCACTCCCAACCCCTGAGGTCGCTCCAGAAGGATACCATGATTGATGGCATCAAAAGCCGTCAAGAGGTCAAGTAGAGCAAGGATGGATGCACTATATCAATCCCACCAGAGATAATCAAAAAGCACAACCAATGCCATTTCTGTCCCATATCCAGGTCTGAATCCTGATTGGTAGGAGTCTAGATAATTTGTTTCATCCAGAAACCTATGGAGCTACCGCGCAACCACCTTCTCAACAACCTTCCCCAAAAGGGAAGATTGGAAATAGGTCTGAAATTATCCAACAAGGCTTCTTGAAAATATGGCGGCTATAGCCTCCTTAAAGTACTGGAGCACTACCTCATCCTGTAAGGAAGCATTAATCACTGCCAAAGTCCACCTGCATGTCACCTCCCAGGAAGCTTTCACAAGCCAGGAGGGACATGGGTTAGGATTAGGGTTAGGGTCCTGCCCACTTCTTCAGGAACAACAGGGTCAAACTGTTCCCAGATAACAAGGCAAGCCCCTGCCCCCTGGGTCTCCACCAGACCAGTACCACGCTGGCATCTAACTGGGAACAAAGTTGAGTGATTTTGTCTTCCAGAAAATCCACAAATTCCTCAGCACACCCCTTCAGGTGGACCTCAGTCTTCTCCTTCCCTAAGTGGAGATGGCACACCTTAAAGCAGGTCGCTAGTCGATTATCTGCAGAGGCAATTAGTGTGGAGAGTTATTTATACTTTGCCGCATGAATTGCTAGAAGGTAGGCCTTAAAAGCAGCTCTTATCCGTGTTTGATCGAGTTCATCCCTTGTCTTCTGCCAGATCTGTCACTACGTTCATATTTACTTGTCAGCTGGACTCTTATTCTGAAACGACACTGTACACTGATATGCAGTTCTCATGTGATACCTGTACTGCGCATGTATTTTTTTTTTTTGTTCTCTTTGTCCTTCACCATGTAGACACAGACTTAGATGTTCTTATTTTTTGTTTTGCAAATACATTACTTTTATTCTTTCCTGGCCTCCAGTCTTATTCTTGAGAATTGAGAGCATGGAAACAAGATTCATTTCGTCTCTAATTATTTTTCTCCGCAACAAGATCTTACATTCTTTTCAAAGAAAGACAAATCCTCTAATTTTAATAGGAAGGCCACTTCATAACAAGTCTGGAATAGCTGTAGTGTCCCTGTTCCTAGAGGGCAAAAATTCTATAATCCAGCCTTCCCCAACACTATGCTTTTCTAATCTTTTGGCATTCCAATTCCATAATTCCCATCCATCATAGCTGGGAGTTCCCATCCCAGCATATCTGAAGGACATCATGTTCAGTAAGGCAGTCTTACATTGTTTTTAAGATATCCAGCAAAAGTTTGCTTTGTCAAATATCAATAGTTTAGAAGTCAACTTAGCAGAGAAGGGGCGTTGGTCTTACCTGATACGCCTCTTCTCATAGGGTGGAGCTAACCTCCAAGAATGGGATGACACCGTTCCTTCAGCCAATGAGGACTGAGTCTGACAAATGTATATATTCGTCCTCCTGCCTCATTATCCCCTCTTTGACGAAGAACGAAGCACAGACTCGACGTGTAGCTCCCAATGCCAAGACAGAAAGGAGAAGATTACAAGTGCCACTAGAACTCCTGCAGACCACAGCAACACCCCCAGAAGTCAGTCTAGATGAACTTAGGGCGGGATTGGAGGTTAGCTCCACCCTATGAGAAGAGGCGGATCAGGTAAGACCAACGCCCCTTCTCCATAGTGGGTGGAACTAACCTCCAAGAATGGGACATACCAAAGCCGTGTGTCCGTCGGGAGGGCTAAGACTGACTGGACCCCCCCCCCCCCTCCGGGGCCCCANGTCCGTCGGGGGCTAAGACTGACTGGCCCCCCCCCCCCCGTCTGGGGCACTACATGCTGAAGAACCCTGTGGCCGAACGCCGCCTCCGCCGATGCAAAAACGTCTAGTTTATAGTGACGGACAAATGGCGAAGGAGAAACCCAGGTGGCAGCCCGGCAAACCTCCTCTACAGAAGCTTGAGTGGACCAAGCTGCAGTAGTAGCCGCGCTGCGGGTTGAGTGCGCTGTCACCCGGTCAGGCCGAGGCAACGACTGCAGATCATAGGCCTTGGCTATAACACCATGCAGCCAGCGTCCGACGGTGGAGGAAGATGCCTTGCGACCCAGAAACACAGGAAGAAAGGAGACGAAAAGTGCCTCAGTCCTGCGGATAGTCGAAGTTCGCTCGATGTAAACCTTAAGAGCTCTGCGAACATCTAGCTTGTGCCATCGCTTCTCCAGTGGATGAGAAGGATTGGGACAAAAGTTGGGCAGGACAATCTCCTGAGCTCGATGAAAATATGAATTTATCTTAGGTACAAAGGTGGGATG
>QLTV01001474.1:870772-890415 GCA_003457575.1 Thermophis baileyi
CGGGCCAAACCCACTGCCGACGGGGGGGGGAAATATAATCGACTGACAGGCCGCAGAGGTGCTGGCCCTCCCCCCAAGCGGAACGGGCGCGAAGCTCAGCTGGTCGTCGGCCCCTGGAGCGCCAACGCTCCTGTGGCGCGGGATCGAGTGATACTTATATCTGACCAGACCGCTTATAAACAGGAGCCGGACACACGAGCAATAATAGGCTCGGAAAGGCCACAGTCGGGCGGAGGGAATCAAACCCCCCTTAGGCAAAAGGCCGGGAAAATATAATCGACTGACAGGCCGCAGAGGTGCTGGCCCTCCCCCCAAGCGGAACGAGCGTGAAGCTCAGCTGGTCGTCGGCCCCTGGAGCGCCAACGCTCCTGTGGCGCGGGATTGAGTGATAATTATATCTGACCAGACCGCTTATAAACAGGAGCCGGACACACGAGCAATAATAGGCTCGGAAAGGCCACAGTCGGGCGGAGGGAATCAAACCCCCCTGAGGCAAAAGGCCCTCGGCTCAATCCGAAGCTAACGGCCAAAGCCGAAGCAACGACTACCCTCGACCCAGTGACAGGTGGAGCCAGTCAGCTGGGGAGACTCACAGATCGATGTTAGACGGATAAATTCCTCACAGAATGGGAGCTGTAATAACACGTGTTCTCTCAGGCTGAGGACTGAGTCAAAGAGGGGATAATGAGGCAGGAGGACGAATATATACATTTGTCAGACTCAGTCCTCATTGGCTGAAGGAATGGTGTCATCCCATTCTTGGAGGTTAGCTCCACCCACTATGGAGAAGCTCCACAACCTAGGCCAGTGATGGCGAACCTATGGCTCACGTGCCAGAGGTGGCACGCAGAGCCCTCTCTGTGGGCACGTGCACTGTTGCCCCTCAGCCAGCTGGTTGTGGGGTTTCCAAGGTGCGCATGCGCGCCGGCCAGCTGGTCATCGGGTTTCCAGCGCTCTGGCGCACGTTCTGGTTTGGGTACTCTGTGCCAAAAAGGTTCGCCATCACTGACCTAGGCCTTCTCCAGTTTTTGAACTTCAATTCCACAATTCTCAACAAGACTATGATTGCTGAGTATTGTGAACTTTTACTGGATATACAAAAGAAGCTGGATGAAGTTTAAAATTAAAGGAAATGTAAGTGATAAACCAAGAGTTTATCACAAAAAATCTGGTGATTTTTTTAATAGATAATATTCGTTTAATGACCATTCATTCAGCAATTGTTCCAAGTTATGGAGATGTTGAACAAATGGTACTTATGTCCAGTCCTCAAAGTTACGGCTCCCAGTAGGTTGTCAAAATTTGGATGCTTGGCAATCAGCATACAATGACAACCAAAGTTATCAACTTTCCCGAGCTGTCTATTTATCCCCTCACCCCATACACACACAGATCTCTACCGTTGCCCACTCTGTACAGCGATACTCCTCAGCTGGGACTGAAGTACAGGCCTGGGGCTTTCAGCAGCCTCAGCCAGCTGCCCCTACACCCAAGGCCTCTACTTTTACCTCAACATTGCTGCCAAGGAGTGCCATCTCAAGCCCTGCATGTAGCCAGCCACTATAGCACCATAGCACAAAGACTTGCCAGCACATTATCCTGTGCTCCATAGGCCTGTCACACCCAACTGATCTTTTCCATTTTTTTTCTGCTTCTGATGAGGCATGTCTGACCTGGACCTATGTGAAATAGCTGCTAGCTATACCAGGCCTTCTTCCGGAGGCCATCTGCACCCTTCTCCAAATAGCATGTGCTGCTTTTGGAAGGGCTTTTGAGGCTGTTTTCCAAATAGTACAGCTTTAAACATTTAAAGATCCTTGAAATAATTTAAATAAATAAGAGAGACAAAAAAGGCCAAACTAATTATTGAATTTATTTTACCTAGATTTAATTTTGATACTTTTTGTCTTTCCACTTATGTAGCAGAACTCTCAATGCCTCCCATGTTTATAGATATAGGAATGATTGAAGTTCCATGTTTAGCAACATCAAAACATTTATTGAATCAAAATAGAATGGCATTACAACAAGCAATGAGTATAAAAATGGGGACAACTTAGAAAAACACAAATACACAAAAACAGCAGCAGTAGGGTGTTTTGGTTATTACCTGAAATAATTGAGGCAATGCTTTTACCGTTGTATAGAACCATATTCCCACTTTACATGGAAGTAGGTCCCGCCACTGTGGTTTTTCCACCAGTCTACAAAAAACACAGTTAAAAAAACAAAAATTACTAGTGGTGCTTTTGCAGCCAACTAGAAATAATAAAGGTTCAAAGTAAGTAACAGCCTATCAGGGGAATATGTATGTAGTTTCATTCAATGTGTAACTACAAAGACAGATATTTCTTAAGATTGGTTTTGCACATTAGGCTTGTTTGTATCTTTCCAAATAAAGTCTTCAGCTTTTTCTGATGGTTGTAGAAAGGGAGGGAGGGAGGGAGGGATATTAAGCATCACCAAACCAGTTTCAAGCATTGACAACCAGTTATGAAGACTGTACTACAAGCAAGCCAATACATAAAAATTAATGTCATTTGCCATTCACTGAAGCATTACTTAGTGATGTCATAAGAATGGAGGATGGGAAGAATGGTT
The DNA here is from genome assembly GCA_003457575.1 of Thermophis baileyi. NCBI lineage: Eukaryota > Metazoa > Chordata > Lepidosauria > Squamata > Dipsadidae > Thermophis > Thermophis baileyi. The sequence continues at coordinate 873,374 of QLTV01001474.1, forward strand.
TCTGCTCTTTTACCCTGCATTGATTCAGTTCATGTTCCTGCTGTGTGAATTATTTAAGCCTTTTATTTCTTTCTATAATTCAACAAAAGAAAAGATGGTATCTTCTGGAGCATTCTGAATGTTACTATTTCCTCCCCCATGGTTTGTTAGCTCCAAAAGTGAAGAAGGAAGTAAAACATTTTACTAATCTTTTACTTTTAAAGCCAAACTGTGTCAGACAAAACTCAGACTAAAGTAATGAGAGGATCATAGCAAAGACCATAGCAAGGATCAGGTATTATGTAATACCGCTGAACATCAGCCTTCCCTTAATTCTTCTCCTGAAATTAAAAGAAAATCTAAATTAATGGTTTCTTATTAAAGTTCTATATAGACTTCGGTGCTTCCTGAAAATTCTTCCAAAATGTGTATTCATTTCTTTATACTTTCAAAATTCATTTCCTATCAATTATCATCTATAACTTCAGCACTTTTTAAAAAATAAAATACAATTCTTCAAATATTCATTTCAAGAAAAAAAAACATTTCCAAATCTTATTTTCAGTGCCTGATATGTCAAAAACTATTTGTGTTCCTCTTCTATGGAAGGAGCATTCTTCCAGAAGAATTTTCTAAGTTCCCACCTTTCACTCTTCTCTACACCAAGTTTCACTTCATCACTATTCTTTCCTCCAGACCTTTTCTTCTTCTCCTTCTTTTTTCTACTAAGCAGCTCATCCTAAGCAAGAAAAGAAGAAAAGAAAGAAAGAAGGGTCCCACAATTGTTAGGAAAGCTCTGCAAATAAAAGTAAAAATAAAACAGGACAGGGGCTGCTAATTATTTTAAAGAAATCATTAACAACTTGTTTCCGTGATAGTCACTCTTTAAAACACTGCCTCCCAAACTTTTTTCTTCATTACACAAAACCACTTTTCAGAAAGTCCTTTTTACCCAAAGTAGATAAAACTCTTTAAGTAAATTTAAATGTCCCTCTTGCAATTGGATGTGTTCATGTGTCATTACCCAAAGAAAAATCACTTTTATCCAACTTTGTGTAATTTACCCAAGTTTGGGTAGGACTTTCTTAAACACATATGACCTCCAACAGTCAGGTATGTTACATTCACATTAATCAAACTGTCCCTTTTTTTACAGTTTTAACTTATTCTTCTCATTCAAAATTGTAATAATGTGGTTCTGAAAATATTTTTAAAATATAGATGGCTTAATTCCTGAAGAGTGCTGAAAATGCAAAATCAAATTCAAACATTAATAAGAATGTTCTTCTTTTCTGGTAATCAGGAAGGAACCAGCATTTAAAACATTTCTTTACTTCTGTCATTTTCCATTTGAACCATGGACTATTTATCATCTTTGAAAGACACTTCAATTTGTGGGTATAGAGGAGACCCTCCATTAAGAGTGAGTATAATTTTTTTTTAAAGGGGGGGAGAAAGGAGAAAAAAAGAAAGAAAAGGAAAAAAGGAAAAAAGCAAAAACTTAAATATCAAGGAAGGGAATTTAGCTTGAATTGTTTTTTCAACTATGCTTCCTCTGAGATCTTCAGATCTTGATATTAGAATGAAAACTAAAATATTTATGTACTTCAAAATGATCTTAACCATTTAAAAAACTTCTAGAGGAAGGAGGGAGAAAATACTTTTTTTCTTTCTTTTTTTCTTTTTTCTTTTCTTTTTAGGACTATTATTGTCAGCATGCAATCTGAAAGGCTAATTCAGACAAGAGCCTGTATATCTGCATGTATAAAAGGCAGAGCATGATCAAGATTCCCGAGCTGTGCCAAGACATTTTGCCGCTTGAAGCAATAAACAAGATGGTGACAGAGACAGCCTGAAGCCGACTGGACAGAGAGCAGAATCTAATTTTCAGCATTGTCCTATCATCAATGTCCTCCACTACACTAATGGAGTATTGCATTTATAGCCCTCTCTGCTGTCTCTTTCAAACCTCACTATTCCATCCCCCATTTCCTGGTTGAAGCTACCTGTTTCTCTCTTTGCCTCCCAACAGATTAACTATTAACAGTGTTAATAATGAGACATTAATGCTTAATTCAGAAACGCTGAACAATTCTTGATGATTTTAGAGCAAGCTTCTTACCAGTTGTTTTTCCAGGTAGATAGACCAAACCACGGCATAATGTCCTACTGTGAGGATAATGAACAGAAGTAATGCCAACTCTTCATTGCTCATTTTCCTCACTCGCCTGTAATAAAATACAGGCTGTCGCCAATCTGGTAGCCCATTGATCAGAATATCATCATACCTAGGGCAGTAAAAACAAACAAACAAGCTCTCATAATGCATTTAAAATTAACCTATTTCCTTCTTTTTTAATGAGACAGATATGGCTATTTTGTTTCACTCATCAGATGTTTTCTTTTTACAATTTATATAGCTTGTCGACACTTAATCTGGGTTCCTAGGATAAAATTTCGAACCAGAATGATGCTATGGAAATGTTTACCACAGATTACTTTTAAAATGGTGACTCTACTGTTCTTACAGCTCCCCCAATTGATTCACTGGAGAAGTGTTTTTCCTCAACAATAAGCCACATGTGTTCAGCCTACCTGCCAATCAAGGGTCATGTTCTGAGAATAAAAGAATTACAAAAGGATGATTGTAAGTGGAAAGGCAAAGACCATCAAAATCATTTATTGGCTATAATTCCTTATTTATAGCCATATGTAGAAGTAGCCTTAATTCTCCAAAACGTATTTAGTTTTTAAAAACTTTGATGTGGAAACTAATTTAGGAATGACTAGTAATTTAATTGTGAACATTTAAAAAAAAATAACAAACTGACATTTTAAAAATATAAAAAAGAATAACTTTAGCCTAGTAAGAATTTTCATTTAAAGGCTGAATTTGCATTACTTCACATTTAAAAATAATTTGGATAATTTCTTTTTATATTTACTCTTGCTAGTGTTTTAAATGGATGATTTAAACACCCGCCAGACAATATTAATTTCTTAAATGATAAAAATAATTTTCTCTGAAAAAAACAGACAAGTCTATTATTGAAAACAGTTCAAATGGAGACATATTGTATGCTCAAATTAATCCTAAATAGAGCACAGCTCATTGAATATTCTAATCACACTATTTCCAGTATTAAATCTGCACTAAAGGACTAATTTGGTGCAACACATTGACCAAAATATTTTAATTAAAAATATTCTGAGTTAGTCGCAGGCCTAATTACAGGAATAGCAATAGGGCCTATATTGTCATGCAGGTCAGTAGGACTCAGTAGTAGGTTTTTCTCAAGTAAATTGACCGATCCAGGAATAATAGTGCAGCTGCTAAACTGCCAGTCTTGACATGTAAATCAATTTAAATGCAACAACTGCAGTAGCTACTTTGACAGTTATTAAATTGATACCTTGGAGATATCTTAACAGAGAAAGTCAAACTTTTAAAATATCTTTTTATTTAAAAAATCAAATCAAATTTTGATTGAATACCCAGCTCATACTGTTCATCAAGCAAAATGCATTTTATTTCTATAGTTAAATGTTAACAGAACACATATGATAAAACTACCTTATGTTAGTTGCTATCTATAAGATTAAAAAAACAGAATAAAATATAGCTTTATAAATTCACTTGAAGTCTTTAGCCGATACCATTACTAAAAGGCTTAAACTACAATACTAAACACACCAGCAATTTCCATAGCATTCAATGGATTTGCTTTCAAGTAAACCTGCATAAGTTTTCACCAAAAAATCTTTTTCTTCCAAAAATAAAAAGAATCTCAATACTTTTTGAGATTCAAAGTATCTTAAAATGTTAAATGGGTTTTTAAAAACAGTTAAATATTTTTTAGATTATATCAAGTCTAAAATTGACACACATTTAACAAAAAATAGTACAATTTGCATGTGAATTGGAAATTTCAGATTAAAATTACAGAAATTAAACCAAAATATAAGTTTATTCCAATACATCTAACAAATATAGCTCATTAATAAGCAAGAAATCAAGTTATTTTTCAAAAATTGCACAATTCACAACTCGTGTATTTTTAAAATTTGTATGCCATTCTTCAAGCCAAGTTTTTCAAAAACAGATTTCAACAAATTAAAATTACAAATAAAAAACAATAATCATAGTAGTTATACCTCTTAAAACACGTTTAATATATTTCCAGATTTGATGCAAGAAAATAATACACTAAACACTAAGTATTTACCAAGCTCTGAATGCTATTTTGAACAAAAGTCTCCAAGGATTTAGTTCCAGAATCAATGCTCTATTGATTTTACTATCAATGAACATTATGGCTCACATGACAGGCCATTTTAAGAGAAGATAGCTTCTATTATATCCCACTTTTTAGAATATATACTATCAAAAGATAAATCACTGAGTTCTGTGGCAATTAAGGACTATATTTAAAAATTAAGCTGTCTGCTTAATTTTTAGGAGTACATATAAACAATGATCCTTAGTTAGTCAGAATGCTTTGATAATTTTAATCTTGTTTTTCACATTTAGGAAATTAGATAATTAGGAAGTATACAGACAATTCATTACAGCCCTTGTTTGCAGAAATCAATCTATCACATAGAATGAATCTTCAAAGGCATGCAAGAGAATGAAGCACATAAGCATATTGTCAAACAGTTTTTCTGTTCTCTCCATTTGCCCATTTTCCTAATTTCCTCATTTCAAATTATGAATTACATAAAGAGAAAATAATTCACTATATTCATAACTAATATAGGTCGGAATAAGATTCCCCCAAATTCCCCCTAAAGTATTTCTTCAAACTAGAGATTTATTTTACAAAAGATGCAGTTACTAAACAAAAAATTTGGTTCCTCTTATTTAGGTGGCTCAAGGCTACTATAGTGTAATTGGCTATCACATATGAAAACCCAGAACTATAGTCCCTACTTTTTAATTAAAATTGTGACAAGATTATAACTGAAAACCTATCACCAAATTTAACTGAATCTTCAACATCATTTGTATACAGAACAGGATGTTAATATATATCATATTTATGGGGTGGGGAAAGGATATTTTCTTTTGTATTGTTCCTTTTGTATTGTTTTTTCTTCCATTTGTTTTGGGGAGAGAGAGAGAGAGAGAGAGAGAGAGAGAGAGAGAGAGAGAGAGGGGGGGAGGGGGGGAGAGAGAAAGAATATAAANAACACTTCTATATTTTCCATATGGTAGTTGCAGAAACCTATTCATTACAAAAAAGGTGCTAGGATATACAAGACTGGTGTTGGAACAATTATTTTGGTGCTCCACCAATTATTTTGGTCACAAGAATTTTAAAAAGCTATTGATGAGTTGAAAAGAACACTGTGAAAAAGTTATCAAAAAGATGTTGTTCTAATAATTAAAGTTTTTAAATAAATAACAAGTTTTGGATTATACATTTTAAAATTCATCTAATGAAAGGGAAATAATTTGTTGGAAATCAACTTAATTTCATCTACATATTAAAGCTAGGCAGCAAGTTACACCAAATTTACATTCTAACTTGGCAACTAAAGTAACTATCTTGAAAGTAACTCCTACTATCAATCCACATATAATAGAGATCATGGAAATTTTAAATATTATTTTATCTGCACTCATCTACTATGTGCAGTAGGATATTAAACCTTTGGGCATTGTGTAACAATTTCCAAACTACTGTTTATCTTCCTCCAACTTCAGAATGAAGATTGTTGGACATGTAAACAATTCAAAGGGGAATTCAAAAGTTCAGCCTTTGTACTAGCTTCTCTTTCACATGCTCTGGAACCAAATATTCAAATTTCTTGTGAATTGGGAACTGGGTTCTGAACAGATTTAGAACCAGAAACTCAAACTTTCTTTAAAATTCTGGTACATATTTCAACTATGCTGGCTTTGTTTATAACATTGATATTCAATAGGTAAGCAATATTTAAAATGATGGTTACAGCATATAAAATAAATGGAACAGCTGTACCCTGAGCAAAATATTTGTTTCATGGCAAAAAAAAAAAAAAAAAGAGATTTTGATCCAAATAATATGTTCAAACTTTAATATTATTAGGACCAACAAATCTGAAGGAAATTAATTAAACAAATGCATTGTGCAACTGGGAAAATATACTTTTAAGAGGGAAAAAGCATTTAAAAAGCACTGGTTGTCTCTTGATTAGCTGTTATTTAAGGAAGATAAATATCCTGCATATTGTAATCAACACCAGCAGTTTTTCAACTGAATCAGTGAACCAACAGTCAAAAATTCCTGCAGGCAAATACCTGGGGAAAGATTTCTCATAGAAGAATGGATGTTTTGTTTGTTGCTTTTAAGAGGAAACACCTGCTGCTACTGCATATTCCTAGCTTCATGGAAGAGATCATCATAAGAGATTTGGAGGCGTTTAAAGTATCATAAAATTTAATTTTTGTTTAATTGTAATTCATTCTTAAAGATGGGCAGAGATTGGATTCCTGTAATGCCACACATTTCTAACATAATTTTAATAAGTGCATTAAAAAGAGCACAATGTGTAAATATTTACATGAAACTTCTAAATAACTTAATATCCATGGCCAGCAACTACAAAAGGCAATTCCTTGACATTCCAGCTGTATTAAAGAAAGAAGGCTGGAAATTTTAGAATCTAAATCTTTAGTATTAGTTAGCTTAAAGAACAGTACGCATATAAAATAAGCACTACAAAAAAATAGCAAAAATGATGCACACATATGTGTATGTGGCAAGAAGTTGCATTTAAAGTAGCTCGTACCTTTGCAACCATTTGACACAAGACATTGACCCCCCATTGTTTAACTTCCTAAACTTCCTTGATCTATGACTCCAAGCTGAAAGAGTGCAGTAGGAGGCAGGGTAAAAACCATACACAAAATCACCAAAACTCCTCTGAACACTGTTCCTTGGCTCTTTCAACATAGAGGATTATCTGAAAGTAGATAATCTCTACTATGAGACCTGGAGTCATGCCAAGGCGTCTACAAAGCCAAGAACCCCTAGAGAACATTCAGCACCCCTGCTCAGAATATTGAAAACCTAGAGATATTTCAAATAGATCTCCTTTGCTGGTAGTAAGCCTTTTCTTCCTTCCCCCAAAATATCTGGGTCACCAATAGTTAAATTGAGCATCTTAACAAACTGTGCAACTCCTGATTCTTATTCCACAAGAATTGAGAAAAGCAAACCAAGCATAAGTAATTGCCTGATTATGTTCTTTTCTCATGGAGAGTAAAAATATTTACTGTGTTTTGCCCATTAAAGAAATTACTGAATAACATAAAACAATTGAAAGCTAAGTTTGCTCATTGTTCTTAAATCTATGCGTTTTGATAAAATAGGCGTGGGAGAGAGGAAACCCTGAAGATGGCAGGGGGGCTTGTTCTGAGGATCAAATTAACAATAAAAAAGTAACAGTTAAACAAGAATGTGTTAGTAATTGAAAAATACAAATACATTTTGTGAGCAATTATAGAAACCTCTATAATTGAAACTATAGAATTCAGCAACACTTAGAAATGTATGTAACAATCATAAACAAACCATAATCCTTGCAAGAAGCGCTGAAATCCTGTCTCGTGTTAGTGGCTATACGAGTTGAAAATATTGCTTTGAAATATATTCAAGATAAACTCACCTACGCCTTCTCTCTTCATCCTTTAAAACCTCATATATGGCCACCAACTAGAATAAAAGGTACTTTTATGTTCAAAAACTCTGCACTGAAAAACCAGAGAGTTTTGCTGTAAAATTGCAAAAATGCTGGACTATCTTTCTTAAAAAGCAAACAAAGAACAATACAAATCATTTCTTGAAAATATTTAAAACTCTCAAACATTTCTACCAATATTCCATCTTTGGCAGTTCTAAATATTTTTTCTCCACAATTAAAGTAATATTAGTTTAATTGTTATTTAGCCTAAAATAAAAATATTAAACATTTTAAAACATTTTATTGGTTCACTAATATAAAATCTACCAACAGATTCCATGTGAAGTGGTGAGGAAAAAATATTTCAATGTAACTAGAGCTCAATTTTAATGTACAAGTAAACCAAATCCTGTACAAATATTTGCTTTCCATTTCCTAAAGCATAGCTTGTGAGTTTGTCCTAACAAAAAAAAAAAAGATCCCTTAATGTCTAACTCCCAAATTCAAGAATTGTCATCTAAGAAGGTTCTATTTTATACCATGTATCTTTCGTCTTTTTGTTTTGTTTCATCTGAACCCTGTTTTAAATATTTAGGAAAAAAATAAAGCTTAAATGCTTCCAAAATCCTGAATTCATTTCTAAATATAATACCATAGTCATAATGAGGTACATTTTTAATATTTTTAATGATCACTTAAAATTTAATAGTACTTATCACTTACTTGTCTAAACTGGGTTTCAGCATTTTCATCTTTATTCTTGTCTGGATGTAATATCAGTGAAAGCTTGCGATAAGCTTTTCTAATATCTGCCGATGGAGCATCCTACAAAACACAAAGCAAACTTTGTAAGAAATGAATTTCCACAACCTTGTTAAGATCGGAGAACCAGCCAACCAAGCGCAGGGACCTGAGGCAATGTAATTTGAGCAATCATTCTTTACAGCCAGGATATGCAGCCAGTTAGGCCCACAAGAGTGAACAATCGGTCAATCTAATTTTGTCCTCCTCTAAACTTGTTTCAGTACGATGTGTTCATTAAAAGACAGTATTTGCCATGATACTTTCAAATACTTGTTTCCTTAAAATGAGCAAATAAATCTTCAGGGGCAATTAAGAGATCAAGTGGATAAATTAAAATTAATGTCTGCCTATCTTCAAAAACATGATCTTTTATTCAGGACTTTTCTTATTTCTATAAGTTGCACTACTGGCTAAAGCTGTGGTTTTATTACTAAATTTATATCTCTCTTTAATTTCTTGCAGAACTTTCAAACAACCACTGACACTGCATGCTGCGTAAGAGGACTTGTAAGGAGTGCCAGCTTCATTTTCAAAAGAAACAGAAATACTAACAAAAGCAATTCCTCAAATTGCAGTTCAAGTTTATTTTATTCTTTAATCTTGAAAAGGCCTATTAACTACATTTTGGGGGAAATCTCAGTACTTCTTTTCTAAAAATGCACAGAATGATGTATCTGAATCTAACTCCTAGTGCTTTTCTTAAGAGACACTGTGCCTGTTGCCTTCCACAATTGAACAAAATACCATGCGATGTACTATTGAGGGAAAAGATTATTTAATAGTCATTATGTCAAAGATATTCAAAGATATAGTATTCTGTGTAGTATGCAGAACCACCACATCATTTCAGTTCAATATTTCTCAGTTGGCGAGTCCTTGATGAATAGGTGGTATTTTGGGACCTCAAGCACAAAAGATGTCTATGCAGTCATCCAGGTCATGATTGTCTCTAAGGTGCTTTTTCAAAAGGCAACTAATCTATGTTTTTTCCTTGAGGAAAAAGAAGTTTTGCTTCTCATCCAAGAAACTTCATCAGTGAATCATGAATCATGAACTGATGAAGCTTCTTGGATGAGTGGTGAAATGTCTTCTTCCTCAAGGAAAAAAAGATAATCCAATTGCCTTTTGAAAAAGCACCTTTGAGACAAGCCCAAAAGATACCTTGGGACAGGATTAAAATTTTGTCAAAAAAAATCAAGAATTAAGGATTTGATTTTAGAAATGCATTTTATTTAAGTTTCAGTCAATATGCTCAATGTATTCTCAATGTATGCATGATGAACATTTTCTAAAATACAGTATATATGCGCAAACTTACTATAATCAGTCAAAGCAGAAAGAGCCTCTAAAACTGTAAACCAAAATTAAGGCAATTAAAGCAGCACTGTAATTAGTCTGTCAAACCTTCCAATACAAAGCAATGTTTACTTTACAGATTTATAGCATAGTATGAAATATTTGAGGCCAGAAGGAAATAATAAGTTGGGGTGTATTCTGTGTGAGGGAATGTCTATGACTATATAGCATACATGCATTGAGTAGCTACATCCAATAATCATATATATGCCATGAAAACAAATTCTTGAAAAAGGTATATGATTTATACATCTGCAGATTTCATTCATGCAGCTCCTACTCTGTAGTATTTTTCATATAAGAAGTGTGCAATGTCTGAAGCATTTTTGACTAATTAATGGAGAGAATGAGTACCAAAACCTTTTGGATAAAGAAAAAGTATCCAAAATTCAAACAGAATTTCTAGCTCCAATAGCTAAGTAATAAAAATTTACTGAAAATCTAGATTCCTAAGCACATTTATGAAGGCCCTTAAACATAAATTTGTTCTCACTAAAAATCAAATTCCATGCAAATCAATGAATATTCTACCAGGTTTTAAAGAGGTTTATATGCTTCTAGAAACTAGTATAAATGATGGGACTAAAAGACATTTACAAGCTATCTTTATGACAACTGCCTATAATATAATTCCAATTTATGCCTATTTGTAGAAGACTTTGGCTTCTCTTATTCAAATATTCAAACAGTAATAACACTTGAAAGAAAAACTACATATTGCCAAAAAAGGAGGAAAAGAAACAAAGTTAGTTCACTTTAATATTCAATCATGTCAGTATGAAGTGAAAATTGACCTTATTTATAGAAAGCCAATTTGTAATATATGTAAATTAAGTAATTTAAAGGCTAAGAATTTACTTCTCCACATACTGCTTTGGCAAGATGTCTCACTAACCCAATTTCATTATGTTTGGACTTGGCTATGAGAAGTTGAGTTAGCCAAGGCAATATTGACCATGACTTTGCAGTCAATTACACTATGACAAATTGCATTCAGCATCTGTCACTTAATTGTGATTAAATCCTAAGAGGAATGAGGAAGGAGGTGGGAAGGTAGGAGTGAGGGTAAACTAGGGAAGATGCATGTTTAGTACTCAGTCATGTTTTCATTAATAGCAATAGCAATAGCACTTAGACTTATATACCGCTTTACAGTGCTTTACAGCACTCTCTAAGCGGTTCACAGAGTCAGCATATTGCCCCCAACAATCTGGGTTCTCATTTTACCCACCTCAGAAGGATGGAAGGCTGAGTCAACCTTGAGCCGGTGAGATTTGAACCGCTGAACTGCTGAACAGTCAGCTGAAGTAGCCTGCAGTACTGCACTCTAACCACTGCGCCACCTCGGCTCCTTAACACTAGTGCTTGTGTAGACCAAACTCTATAAAATTCCAATGTTGTAATATTTAATTGCTTTTCTCACGTACCATATTACTGTTAAACATAGATAATCTGTTTCCATATCACAGTCAGCACTGTACAGGTTTTTATCATTTCAACCATTTAATATTTTCTGCATATCCAAAAGGCTAAAGTAAACCTAATTTGGATTAACAGCCTTTGACAAATGAAAATAAATCAAAACACTTTTTATAAGGGAATTTTCACCCAAACATACTCGTCAGAACTGCAGCTTTCCTTGCTCCAAGAAAACTATTCTTATTCTAAATCTTGACAAAGTAGACAATTCCTCATCCTCTAATATATTTTTTAATAATTTCAACTTTTACAATCCCTTTTTTAAAATTTCAGCAATCCTATCAACTTTCCCATCTTACTACTTTCCAAATATATGGTAGTTCCCATCCACCCCTTCTAACATTTGTGATTTAGAATTTTTGTCCTTCAGAATCCAAAAAATATTTATTTTATTTATTTGAATTTATAAACCATCTAATTCCAATAGACTACTTTTTTTTATCATAGCAGTTGCATCGGGTGGCAATAATTTTGTATTTTCAAAACCTAAAAACGTTACTGAACTTGATATTACTCCGTCAACTATCTACTGTAGAATAATAATCACAAAAGATGGACCTTGATTAAAAATAATTCTGTGCTTCTTTTCTGAAAAATTAAGACAGAGAATAAATAACTGCAATATCATGCTTTATCATTACTGAATAGAACTGCAACTAGAATGACTGTTTTTTCTAAATTTCTATTTTGCTTAAAGCACTTCCAATTCCACTGTCTGCTATTAATTTCTGTATATGGCAAAAATTCTCTTATTCATGTAAAAGTTTAAAAATCACTAGAATTAGACAAACTGAAAAGAAAAGCAAACCATTACAGAGGTATTATTTTGATATTTTTCAGTTAATTAGAATGGGGATGGAGCTGATCAAGTAGTTGGTCCAATTGTGTTACAGCTGCCATGGAAGGGTTAATTAGAATGGGGATGGAGCTGATCAAGTAGTTGGTCCAATTGTGTTGCAGCTGCCATGGAAGGATGGCTGCATCTGGTTGTTATGCTGTGGATTTTTAAAGTTGTAAGCTGCCAGGAATCACCTGCGTATAGATTAGGTGGCCATATTAATTTGTTTAAGAAATAAATAAATTCACATTAGGAATTCAATTAATGTTCATGCTGAGCTAGCACTAGGTCCTTCATTTGTTTACTATTTTTCTATTATTAAGAAATTAATGCCTACTGTTATAAATCCAAATCAGACCACTTCTCAGTCCATTACAAACTTGATTCCTTTCTACATTTAATAAGTATACTGGATGTAGTACCAAATCCAGCACTTAACCCATAGTCTCTCATTCTGTACCTTATTTCTGTCTAACGAAGAACTGTGAATGGAAATGTTAAAGAGTATCAGTTTAACTTAATCAATGCAAACAGAGTTTGTATCCTCAGCACATGTTCAGTATATTACTTGTATTTTCAAATGGTAGATTATAGGCACAGCATCTTGACTTGCAAAACTGCTTTTAAATTAGAGCTCCTAGTTCGCACAAAATAGTGGGATCATGCTCACAGTAAACTAAGCTTTGCTAGCATTTATGACAGTGGTTGGTCGCGACCCACAGGTTGAGAACAGCTGATTTATGACATACTGCCTCAAACATGCTAAAGTTGGCCAAAATAATCTTTACTATTACTATAGAATAGGAGTAGATCTAACAGACTCTTAAATTTAACCTTCTTTATTTTCCTAAACAGCATTGTGTAAAAACCTGATTGATCAAAGCCATGTTGGGCAGAAGATAAATATATAAATATCTAATGATGAACTCAGTATAAACAACGTTGTAACTTAGTCATAAAATGAGTAAATGAAAAATAGGAATTAAAAAATAAAATGAAATTAAAAATATATCTAAATGATTTCAAATAGAAAAGCATACATCTTTAAGCTGTTTATGTAAAACTGAGGTTCTATCTAATAAAATATAGAAAAATGAGGATTTTTAAATGAGGAACAGACCTTTTTTTAGTATAGTGTCAACAATGGATCTTGGAAAGAAATAGATGTTGAAGGAAAGAAACAAAAGAAACTAGAGTAGAGTTGAACTGTTGTAGGAAGAGAAAGTATGAGTTCTTTATGAAAAAGTATTAAAGTTAATTTCTTATCACAATTAATGGAAAGTAGACACCAGGAAATACGTTGTTGAAGCAGTTTAGAACATAGCTAATATAATTATGTTATAATATGCCACAGAAGAGTATGGAATTATGCTAATGGAAATTATTAAAAATATGTTTGATGGAATGATAAAAGAGGCCATCAATGAGAAAGATGCACATAAAAACGATTGCTACAAAAATGACAGTAAAATATTGTATGTATATAGAGACAAAAAGACTCTATATTGCAAAGAATATGGTCAAATACCCCAATGAATAGCTAAGAACAAAGGAAGCAGAGAAAATACAGAGCAATCTTGACTGTAAGAAAAATAGTTTTGGAAGTGAAGAAAACTAAACTAGAGTTCCCACCAGATGGACATAAAAATAAAGAGGGGAAACTAAAGAGATGGAATGTTAGAAGGAATATTTTAGAAATTAGTATAGGGACGATGGTGATTATAGAGGATTATAGATCTGAAGATTAATGGTATCAAAGACCAAAACAGTAATGTTTTATGGAAAAAATGGAACAAATTATTTCAAGATTACTTCATGTACCTTCATAAAATTTTAACTAAAGATGGGATAATTTAAGATATGAAAATGTTGGTAAAATGGAGTGATCTGTTGCAAAGAATAACTATTTACTGGAAAAATAGAAAATTTGTAAGAGTATGAAATTTATAAGACTATTATTTTGCCCATTTTGCTATAAAGATGAGAAATATGTCAGAAGAAATATAAAAAGTTGAGCACTATTGGAATGAAGTAATTAAGAAACATGGTTAGCAAAATAAAGATAGGGCAAAACAATTGGATGTTGAATCGATATGAAAATAAAAGTGGGATCTTTTGAAACAAGTCAATTCAGGTAGTTTGGTCTTGTAAGAAAAAGAGGAGCAAAATGCAAAAGAAGTATATGAAAGAATTAGTTGAGAGGAAGAGGTACTTTATTTATTAAATTTATATGCCACCCATCTCTGTTGAAGCAACTCTGGGTGGCATACTGAAAGAACTGTGGTTGCATGGAGTTAATACGGTCCTCAAAAAGAGAAAGGACAGAAGTTTAAAGGGAAAGGGGAAACATAAAGGAGTGTATAGATGTGATGGAATCAAGAACAATATGGTTAGAAATAAATGAAGAGAAATTGTTAATATAAATTTTAACTATATTTCCTTTTGTTTCAAAGATGCTTTTTCAAAAGGCAACTGGACTGTTTTTTCTTGAGGAAGAAAATGTTTTGCTTCTCATCCTCAGCCTTCCTCAAGAAAAAACAGTCCAATTGCCTTTTGGGGAAAAAACCTTTGAGACAACTATGACCTGGATGACTGAGAATATCCACAGACATTTGCAATTCCTTTTCTTATCTCATGCCTTATCTTCTTGGCTTACTTTTCTACACTCTGTATAATGTTACTTACACCAAAAGAGAACAATAGGGTAAGCATAAATATGAATGCTTGAATGTTGTCTTTACAGGCAGTCCATGGCTTATAACCATTCATTCACAACCATTTGAAGTTACCAATAAAGGAGAATATTCATAGCTCAGGGTTGAAATGCAAATGTTTCATTACCCAAACTAGCACTGATGATATTACCTAGTTTGGGTAATGAAACATCTGTAGGAAAACAACCAAGCTCAGAGAGCACCAAGGACACCCCCCCCCCCAATTTGAAATTACAATGGCATTGAATGGTGGTTACAATGGTCTTTTCATTCCAGTCCCAACTGGCACCTTTCACACTCACTTTACAACCACATCACTTAGTGATGGAATTTGCAGGACCAATTCCATTTTAAATTGAAGATTACCTGTGTTTATATAAGTAATTACAAAATTCAATCTCTCTCTCTCTCTCTCTCTCTCTCTCTCTCTCTCTCTCTCTCTCTCTCTCTCTCTCTCTCTCTCTCTCTCTCTTTCTATCCTCCCTTCCTTTTTTTATCATTTTCTTCATCCATCCTCAAAAGAGGGGATTTACATCAAGCACAAAAATTGATTATTCTTCATTTTGATGGCATGCATTAAAACAAACTGCAGAATATGGGAGAATAATGGAATAAACAGACTTTCTATTAAGGATCACACATTCAATTGATTCCAATTAAAAATTACTCATTACCATTCCTCCCAACATAAAACTATGATTGGAAAGTCATCTAGGATTTTTCTAAATAAATAACAAATTAGAAATTTCCATATATCATTGATAGTTTTTTTTATACAAAATTCATTGCTTCATACAATCTCTGTGTCTAATAATTACATGAAACACACTTTCTACTTTTAAAAAAGGATCCAGAAGACCAAGCAGAGCATCCTGAATTACTCATATTGTTCTGCATTAGTTAGAAATATTAGTATGAATTTTGCAGGCAAGCAAAATAGTTATCTCATGATCAGTCCTTATTCTCTTTCCTTCTTTTTTAGCTGCTCCCAATCCAACTTTATAGATTGTCTAAGGATTTGGGCAGAGCTCAAGCCAGAAAATACAGCAGCACCATATGTATTTAGTATGCCAGCAGCCATACAGAGTTTATTACAGAGGTAAAATTCCAACCAAGATTTCCTTATCCGCAGCTCAGTCTCTTAGCATTCAATGCTAAGGGGGTCAAGCTATTTTCCAAAATACCTGAAGGCCAGGCAAGGAATAATGGATGGAAACTGATCAAGGAGAGATTCAACCTAGAAATAAGGAGGAACTTTCTGACAGTGAGAACGATCAACCAATGGAACAGCTTACCTTCAGAGGTTGTGGGAGCTTCATCACTTGAGACTTTCAAGAAGAGATTTGACTGCCATTTGTCAAAAATGGTGTAGGGTCTCCTGCTTGAGTGGGAGGTTGGACTAGATGACCTACAAGGTCCCTTCCAACTCTGTTAATCTGTTAAATCTGTTAAATGCCTTTCCCCACTTGTATCTTACCACAGCACAAACATACTGCGACAATTTCTCTCACTGTGATATGACATTGCCTTCATCTTAACTTCCACTAATGTCTCAAGCTGTTTAGAGTTGTCCTTAGTTAATACATAAAATAGTTTTCTCCTTTAAGCAGGCTACAAGTTATGTGATGGTTGCAAAGGACATATTTTATGGTCATATAATCTGTATCACAATCAGATTCCTAGGTTGTAGGATCAGACTGGCATCTACCGTGTTTCCCCGAAAATAAGACAGGGGCTTATATTTTTTTGACCCCCCAAATATGGCCTCGGCCTTATTATCGGGGGGGGCTTATTATTTTGGGGGTGCAGTAGGCGGCGAGCGTGGGTCTGCATGTCCCATCGCCGCTGCCTCGCCTCCCCTCCCTGCCGCCACCGCCTCGTGGAGCAGGACTCAGTAAGGCTTGTTGTGCCGTTGCATGCACGAACTGCAGGACTGCCGCAAACTTCATCATACTGGCACAGCTGGGGTCCTGCTGCCGTTGGTGCATGCAACGGCACAACAGGCCTTGCAGAGTCCTGCTCCACGAGGCAGCGGCGGTGGCGGGACGAGTCTCACAGAGACTCATTTCTGGCAGGTGGAACATGTTGGGCCGTGAGACGCACGTCCTACCTGGGACTTGTAGCTCCGTCACGTTCCTTGGCGTTGTGTCCACAGAAGCCCATGGGAAAAGGAAACTTGTCGCGAGTTCAATCAAACTTCT